>ML813948.1:81240-91664 GCA_009831015.1 Picea engelmannii
CAGGGAGAAATGGTGTTTCCCCCTGTGCCGTCCGAGATCTCTCATTGAATGGAAAATGAGAATCAAGATACTGTCGCCCTTCTGGAAAATTGTGCTGATGTCGACAAAAGGGGGACGCGACTCCCAGAAGCAAAGGGCTTCACAGAATCTACTGTGGTGAGGAAGTGGCAGAGGTACATGGACAAAGTCAAGGAGTGGGAAGAGTCAAGACTGCCCTTGGCTGGAGAATGTATGAGACAAACAGTGGCTGCAACCGTGTGACAAGGTCGAGTGTCAGGGGGATGCCAAGACCGAGGATAAGTTGTGCCAGAGGCGGGACAAGGTGAACAAATTCAGAGGGTATAGGTAAGTGATCTGGGTAGTACTCTGAAGATATAGACGATGTCGGCGAGGGTAAATGAGAAGTAATGCTCCAACCAAGGGTGACATGGGTTGCATGTGGCCAAAAGGAAAGCAGGTCGCTAATGGTGACGACAAAAGTAAATAACCGGAAATAGAGGCATTTGTACAATAAATAATGAATAATTGTGGGAAAATGTACAAATACAGAAACGGGTGCCCCCGTGTGAAATGAGTGCCCCAGGGAGGGCAGAAATTTCTTGGAAAACTGATGAAGGGTGGGGGCCCCATTGGTGAGTTTCTGTATGCGGTAGGTGAAATGAAGATATGTTTGCAGATGGGCAAACTGATGGTGGATGAAATGGTGGGTTCATGATCCTGCGGAGGTGCAGGTAAAAAAGAACATAACCATGAAGCGATGATCTGGGAGTCCATATAGGAAGCTAGAAAAAATGAGGAGAAGAAGGATGTGGTTAATCTGCAACATGATGAAAGACTACCGTGACTCCCATCCCTAAAGGGTAATGAAGAACAACATGAGTGTCAAAAGTGTAAAGAGGTGCTATGAATGAGACAACTCATGTGGGTGAGAATGCTACCGGGTTACAGTAATGAAGATGAAAATGGAGGTGTGAGTACTGCAGAGCCAGGAATAGGAATCCTAAAGGCCAATGTCAGAGGGTGTGACTGGAAATGTAAATGCAATAAAGTAGGAGAGACTACATGCCAGTGTTGAGTATATACCTGAAGGAATGATGTTGAGAGATGATGATCAAGTACCTGTACATAGAACAACCAAATACCCAAAGTGAACAATATCTAAAGAGAATCAAAAACATGAACATGTATTAGATAAATGTGACAATGCGCGTGCGTACCTGGCCATGATATGAAAAAAAAAGGTGCCCCGGGGGCTCAGGATGAAAAGTGGCCCAGGGACAGCCATGATGTAGGTGGCGGGATGCTGATCCCATGGCTGAAGACGGTTCGAAAAATGGACGTCGTGGGCTCCCGGAATGGTGAGTGGAAGTTTGGCAAAAACCCTATATATAGTTGTAGGGCCCATATTGCCACCTCATTTGTACCTGCTGCTTCAGTGAGTTTTTGAGCAGATTCAGAGGAGATTGAGTGATTCCGAGAGCACAAGGTACCTGATCGACGGTGTGCGAGTTTCAGGTTAGTGGTCTAATCATCCTGCATAGAAATAGGTTTCCAATTTTTGGGCAGGGTAGGTACGGGGGGGTCGTATAGGGGTTTAAAGGGGTTTTTGGTAGAATGTGGGCCCACATGCACGGGCGACTTAGTGGAAGGTGCTCATGCATGCGTGCCTGTACACTGAAGAAGCGCGCGTTCGTGCGCGGGAGAAGGAATTTCAGGCGCGCCTTAGGGGCGCGCCTGTGAGGTAGACAGGCGCGCATGGGTGCGCTCCTGTGGGGTGAACAGGCGCGCTATAGAGCGCGCCTGTGGGTGTGACAGGCATGCCCTAGCGCGTGCCTGTATTGTGAACAGGCATGATCAAGAGCGCGCCTGTGGGAAAAACAGGCGCGCATACGTGCGCGCCTGTATAGTGAACAGGTGCGCATGTGTGCGCGCCTGTGGGTGGTAAAACCGTGCTTTTGAGGCAAGGTTTCAGGGTGAAAAATTAGTCTTTTTTGATGTACTAGAGGGTTTCATAAGCTAATATAGGACTTTGGGTTGTGTGCAGGTGGTGAGCAGTGATCATGGATGTGCGGTGGCGTGAGCGAGACTGGTCACAGTTGCGGGATGCGGTGGCCAATGCACCGCCTGCAGTTCGAGCGACTTTAACAACCAGTGGGTTGCTAAAGTTCTTTGAGTGCCCGTTGATATGGGCACAGGAGTATTTACTCCAGTATTTTCTCCATATGTGGAGCCCAGATCAGCACTGCTTCCTCGTGCGAGGAGAGCAGATCCCCTTCACTGCGGTGGAGGATATATACTTTCTGACTGGGCTCCCCTTCCAGGGAACACCATTGCCGGCAGAGCCTGTGCTGCCGAGGGATACTCATCTGCGTACTATCGCCGAGAGATATTGCTCAGGCGAGTGCTACATGGTTGGGACGGAAGTGAGTATCAATGGGATAAATTCCCTGCTGCATCGTTGCATAGCAGCGATGATCATTCGAGTGTACGGGTCACTGGCGACCCACCGGATCAGTGGTGGTGAGATGTTCTTGATGGAGAGGGTGGTGGCGGGCCATGAGCGGTTCACCTGGGGCCTAACCCTACATGCGTGGATGATCGCGCAGCTGGACCGATCTCGATCCACAGGCATCGGGGAGTTTGCTTTTGGCTCCATCCTGGTAGCCTATTTTTTGGAGAGGGTGCCGATGTTGCGCCCGCGGGTTCTTCTGGAGGCGCCTGGGGTGCGAGAGCCTCGAATGAGGCGGTGGTCACAGATTTTGGTTCGCCACGGTGGTGGCGAAGGTGGTCATTACTTTACTATGTAGGCGGCGCAGATATGGCAGTAGATGCCGCAAGTCATACTTCAGTTCCCTTATGCTGGGGTGGACTTCCGGGGGGACCCGGACATGGTATTGCCTCCTGGGGAGGTTTTTGATGATCGAGGTATGTTGAGTGTTGTATGTTTTGATTTACTTTGTGTTTTTTGATATACCAGTTCATATGTATGATATATAGATACTGATATGATCTGTTGTTGCTTGTTTTGTGCATGTGCAGATTTGGCACCTCGCGGGCACGAGGTGGAGTTGTACAGAGCGCCAGCGCAGCGAGAGCGGGAGAGACCGCCGCGTGGAGGGAGGCTTCCGAGGGATGAGGCTGCTGGGTGACCAACAGGGCCCAAGAGACCGGCGCAGAGGTGCCATTTTGATGACCCTGGTGCGGGTTCATCACACGCTCCTCCGGCAGCAGCCGGAGTCGATTTGGATAATATACGCCGCCATTTAGAGACAGTTTTACAGGACGTGCCTGAGGGCATGTGGATCCGCATCTAGGATGAGGGGTTCCTGGAGTAGTGCATTGGACTACCGCCACCATGGCGAGGGATAGTGCGACGAGCAGCTGTGCTCGCCGCGATGACTAGAGGGCATTTGTCGCCTGAGCAGGGAGGTCCTGCGGGTGTGCCACCACCATCGCCTGGGGCTGGTGGGGGTGGGACACCACCGCCTCTTGAGGGAGGAGCAGTTGGGGGTGCTATAGAGGCACCCTGATGTATGTATGTAGACATTTTTTGATGATATAGGCTGGTGAGCCAATTTTTGTACCGATATGTGGCACGGACCTGAGGGCTGATGTATTTTTTGTTGTATATAAACATTCAGATGGCCTGATGGGCCCATATATATATATATATATATATATGAGTATACATGTTTTTGAGATCCAAATGTGTTGTACATGTGTTTTGTGTGTTGATGATGATGATGTTGATCCTATCTATATGCTGTGACAGGACGTATGAGATGTTTATGTATGTGTAGCTTGGTGTGATATATGCCAGTCTAACACGATGTTAGCTATTTTATCTGTGGTTTGATTCAATTCTCTTGGAATATGTGTAAATGTAATGGAATCAAAATGTCGAGATAATAATCTAACCTGCAGGTATTTGCGAAAGAGGCATGGATCGCGTACACGGTACACATTGTTGAGTTGAAGAACGACAAGCTGGGAGTCGAGGAAAATGCTAAGGTGACGAATATGATGATGCTGGGCATCATTCAAGAGGCCAATGACAACAGTGTATTCGACTTGGTTATTGGTTGTTGGTCCTAAACAGATGCCGCTGGAATGTAGCATTTCGTGTGAAGGGGTGTAGAGAGCCAAAGCAGATAAAGCGATATTTTGTGTCCAACGGTTGGTGCCGTTGGCGTAACCAATGTGGTAAGATGGTGGAGTCATATGTCAATAGCACAAAGGATAGTTTTAGATGAGGGAGAAAAAAAAAAAAAATTAAAAACGCTAAAAAAGAAACAGAACCTAAAGTAGCTTGACTACATTTAAGCATAAAATTTCTTGAGGTAGAGCCCATTGACGGGTTCTTTGAGCGAGAGGCCTTCAGGGGAGGCCAGGATGTATGCGCCTTTAGTGAGGCAATGTTGGATAATGTAAGGGCCATGCCAAAGTGATTCGAATTTGCCGTGGCCAAAGGTATCATGAGCGATATCATAGGCAAGGACAAGGTCGCCTTCGCGAAATGATCAAAGGTTGACATGGCGATCAAAGGTAGCCTTGGATCATTTTTTAGCTACCTCGTTGTTTTGTAATGAGGATCGACGGTCTTCATCCAGAGACTCCAATTTTAGCAAGCGCTGCTCCATTGGAGCAGTGTCAGGTAATAGCTCAATTGCGGTGCGAAGGGTGGGAATTTTGCACTCGATGGGAAGAGTTTCCTCGACCCCATGGACTAAATGGAATGGCGTGAAACCCGTAGCGGTCTTGACTGCCATTCGATAAGCCCATAGCGCGGAAAACAACATATGATGCCAATTGGTTTTATGTTTATTAACTGTGCATTGTAACATAGTCTTGAGGACTTTGTTCACTGCCTCGACCTGTCCATTTGACTGAGGTTAATATGGTGAGGCAAACTCATGAGAGAAGCCTAACCGAGAAGAGAGTTTGACGAAGATCTCATTCTCAAAATGTTTCCCTTGATCGGAAACTAATTGGAGTGGTACTCCGAACCGGGATATAACGTGGTTAAAGAAAAAACGCACTGCAGTGTCAGCGGTGTTGTTGAAGGTGGGCATAGCTTTGGCCCATTTGGTGAAGTAATCGACAGTGACAACAATGTATTTGTGACCATTGCTGGAGGGGGGATTACAAGTCATAAAGTCAATGCCCCATTTACAAAAGGGGCATGCAGTAATGACAGGGTGAAGAAGAGCGGGGGGAGCATGGGCTTTGTTGGCATAGAGCTGACATTGCTCACATCGTTTTACGGCATGAATGCAATCATGAAACAAGGTAGGCCAAAAGTAATCGGCCCGGATAATATTTTGAGCCATGGCGATGCCCGAAATATGGCCCCCACAGGCGCTGCTGTGGCAGTCGTTTAAGACTCTGTCGGCCTCGTCAATAGTCAGGCAGCGACGAAGAATGGTGTCGACGCCCCACCGGTATAGGATGTCACCGATGAGGAGATAGCGGGGGGCCTGATGGTGAATGCGCCGATGATCATCCCTTGAGAGGCGATTACCGAACTTTTGAGTTCGTAGGTAGATGAGAAGGTCGCCATACCAAGGATCATCAGAAGTGATGTAAAAGAGATGTTCGTCAGGAAAGTCAGTATTGACGGGGGGACTGGGTGTGTCAGAGGGAAGGGCCGTGACAAGTTCGGCTAGAACAAGGGCCTTCTTACTCTTTGGTGTTGAGAACTCAAGGTCGTATTCCTAAAGGATAATGATCCATCGAGTGAATTTTCCGTTTACTTGGCAACGACTGAGCAAGTATTGCATAGGGTTGGAATCTGCGACGACCTTGGTGGTGTGAAGTAGAATGTAGTGCCGTAGTTTCTGGACTGTGAGGACAACTACAAGAGCTAGTTTCTCTTCATGTTTGTACTTCAAGGGTGGTCCTGAGAGGTTCTTACTGACGTAGTAAATGATGTGTTCACGATTGTCATCTCTGAGCTGGACGAGGACGCCGGCTACTGATACAGTTGATGCTAATACGTAGAGGATGTAGTCGCGATTGTAGTCAGGTGCACTAATCAAAGGTGCATTGGAAAGTATTTCCTTAAGGTCATCAAATGACTGTTGGGCATAGTCGTCCCAATGAAAAGGGGTGTCGTGTTGTAGTAAGCGAAGGAAACCATGTGCGCGTATAGCGTAATCAGGAACAAAGCGTCTAAGAAAGTTGGCTTTTCCCTGTAGACTTTGTAGTTGTCGCAAATTCCGAGGAGGTGGAATCTCGGTGATAGCTTGGACTTTGAGGGGGTCCACGGTGATACCGCTTTGTGAAACGATGAACCCGAGGAGGCGCCCTACGGTGACATAGAAAACAAACTTGAGAGGGTTCAAGCGGATTTTGTACTGACGACACCATTGAAAGATGATTCGTAAATCATCTAGGTGTTGGGTGCGTTTCTTAGAGCGAGCGGTGAGGTCGTCTAAGTAGGCAAGGATGATAGCAGCCAGATCATGAAAGATGTATGTCATGGCCCACTGGAAAGTTGCACCGACATTTTTTAGGCCGAAGGGCATGACCCGATATGCAAACGTACCCCATGGGGTAATGAATGCGGTTTTATACTGATCGGCTGGGTGAATTTGAATTTGGTTATAGCCAGAGAATCCGTCCATAAAGGAAAGAGCCTCGTGGCCGGCGCAGTCGTCGATAATATGATCGATGAAAGGCATTGGGAAGTTGTCCTTGGGACATGCGTTATTGAGATCGCGAAATTCGGTGCAAACGTGAATGGTGCCTTGTTTTTTGTCGACGGGTACAGGGTTGGAAACCCATGAAGTGTAAGCGATGGGGTAAATAAACCCGGCCTTACGTAATTTATCAATTTCGGCTTTGATAGCCGCGACCTTAGATGGGTGTAGCGGTCGCTGTTTCTGGCGAACTGGTGTGATGTCTGGCCAGGTGTCGATATGATGTTCGACAATAGATGGGTCGAGGCCAGGCATCTCTGTGTATGACCAGGCGAAAATATCCCGATATTCCTGGAAGAGGGTTTTATATGCGACGATTTCCTGAGGAGTGCAAGCAGCTCCAATGATGATTTCTTCGACGATACCTGGTTTAATGGAAATGTCAATTTTGATGGTGGGGGAAATGTTAGCCAAATTTCCTTCTTCAAAAGCGTCGGGTGTAGGAATAGGATTGTTTAACCAATCGATAGGTCCAGATGGGATAAAATCTTTGGTTTCGACCGCGTAAATGGAATTGTGGCTAGGAGGCATGTGAGCTTCCTGTAGAAGGAAGAGAGCCCGGTGATGTAGTGCGTCCCAGGGAGAGTCTGGGCATTGTATCTCTTCCAATATGTCTTCGTCACATTGAAAACGACAAGAATATAATGGATCGTGAGGAGTGATCTCAGCTCTAGTGTGATTGCCCCCTGCTGGTGAAGCAAGGGGAGAGATGTGAGCAGATGGTGAGGGTTCTCTCATCATGAACCATATGTTGAAGTACTGAGGGGTAACCGTGGTGGTTGGATGGGTAATCTCTGCAGGGGAATGAGCAGGAGAGTTGGGAGGGTTACGGGGTAAATCCTCAGATGTGCCATCTAAGAACCAAGGAGGTATTGGGAGTGCCTCAGGTTCTGGAGAAATGACATGAAGAGCCTTGAGTGATGGAGTAAGGTCAATTACTGCCGCTGCAGGTCAGTGATGCAGGGCCAATCGACGTTTCCTGTATGCGAGGATTATAGGACACTGGAATGTAAAATGTGCTAATGAATCGCAAAGAGAGCATGGGCATATTGTGCGTTCATTGACTGAAGTAGTGACATAGCGAATGTCAGTGAGCGGTGTTGTGGATGGTGTAGCAGGGCGTGGGTTGTTCTGAAAGTCTCGGCTTATGATAGCTAATGCCTGTTGGAAACGAGGCAGTGCTAGACAATGATGGGTGTAATGGACATACTCAGAACAGATGGCACACGCGAATTTGGTTTTTAACCCTTTACTATTGGAAGGTTGAGTGGTAGCAGTAGTAATGGGTAGTGTGGGGGTTGGATTGGGGGGAATCAAATTCTGTAATTCCGGTAGTGATGGGCAGTTGTTGGTTTGGTGACCCTCTTTGTCACACAAGGCGCAAGGTGGTGGGATGCGCGGAGGAAGTGGAGCTGTGGGATCCTTCTTCTGTCGCCTGCCCCCGACTATAGCAGGGGGGGTAGGGAGTATGGGGGTAGTAGGGGTAGTGGGAGTGATGACAGGAATCGTCATGGGGAGTCCTTCCTGTGGGCGAGGGACCATCTCAGGTGGATGTAAGTACCACACTGGGATTGCTAACACCATATTGGGTAGTGTGAGCGTTGCTGCTACCTGGAAGGCTTCTATACCGGGTGGAGGGTAAAAGAAGGGAATTTGAGTGAGAGGTCGGGGAACTGTCTCCCAAATGGGACGAGGCCCTTGAGGGGGTGTGGATTCCTGGAATGAGGGGGTCGACGAGTTCCCAGGAGGCTCCTGTGAGGGTGATGTTGCGACTGTTGAGACGTCGGGAATGACTGAAGCCTCCTGAGGAGGATGAGCATCCTCCGTGTAAGTTTCTTTAGAGGAGATGATGCATAGTTGATTAGGGGGAAGAAGTGGTGGTGCTCCATGGTATGTCCCTAACAAGGATGGATCTTTGAAAATCCCAGGCCCCATCTCAACGAGTGGATATGCGTCTTTGTTGGTGTGAATGAGAGGAAGAATGTTGTCGAGATTGGCAGATGGGTTTGGCTCATAATGTGAGACTTGGTCGATGGTCACAATATTTTCGTTGTGGGGGAACATGATGGTCCTAAAGACTGATGATGCCACTACCTTCATAGCATACATGTAGCTACATCCGAACAAGATATTTTAATCAAGTTGAGCATCGATAACTTCAATGTCAATGAGAATAGTTTTGCCCCCGAGTTCCACGGGGACATTTTGGAAAAGCCCTTCAGGAGACGATTGTCTTCCGTCATAAGCCCGTAATGTGATGGCGGATGGTATGAGTTCCGGGGAACCAAGTTTTTGCCATACTGTTTTGGACATGATGCATGTAGATGCTCCCTCATCGATGATACATCGATGGACGATGATGTTCCATATTTTTACTGGTACTTGAATAGCAACTGCGGCGGGAAGACATGGTTCGGAGCTATCAAGGTCAAAAGTGATGAGTCGAGTATCGGCCGGGTCGACTACCCCCAAGGCGGAAAGTAGTGATTTCCGCTGTGTTGGAAAAGTCTGGAGGAATTCCAGAACTGACATGGCAGTCGGGGATTGCGCTAAGTTATCTACCAAGCTGTAGTTATGTGTTGCCCTAGCCTGTGGGTTGTGAACATTCCTACGCAAGGGGATACGAGGGATGCGTAATGGTGGTTCGACGGAAGGGAGAGGGATCATCAACGGGGGTCCCGTCGGTGTGGGGTTTGTCTCGGCAGAGATGGGAGTAGACTCAGTTGTTGTAGGATACTGACGATTGCGTGTTTGCAGAAGGATTTCTTCCTTGCTGGTGAGGAGAATGGTACGCTCTGCTGGATTGTTAGGGTTGTGGTACTGTCCCACCTGAGGTGGGGGATGCTGCGTGTCCTGTTGAGTGTTTATGACACATTGATGTGGGATAGGATTTTGCAGTACGACGGGAGGGGGTTGTTGCGCGTATTGTTGTTGTACCTGCAGAGGGGCAGGTTGTGCTGGGGAGGGGGGAAGGCTTCCAGAGTCTTTCAACCTTTTGAAATCAGCGATCTGGGGGCAATGGTGAGTTTAATGACCATACACACCACAAAGATCATAAGGGT
This sequence comes from Picea engelmannii, assembly GCA_009831015.1. Lineage (NCBI taxonomy): Eukaryota > Viridiplantae > Streptophyta > Pinopsida > Pinales > Pinaceae > Picea > Picea engelmannii. Next base: position 91,004 of record ML813948.1, read on the forward strand.
GGATGGTTTTAACATTATTCCTCCCTTGGCGTTTGTTGTTATTGCCCCCCTGGGGGTTTTGGTTCCCTTGGTTCGGGTTGCCCCCAGTGGGTGGATGTTGTGGGGGTTGATTCCTGCCTTGACCCGGGTTGTTGCTATTTCTGTTCTGTCCTTTCTTCTTGGCATTGTTCGAAGGATGAGTAGGGTTGGCTGTGTTCAACTGTTCAAAATTTTGGTATTGTTGAGCAACAGAGGGTTGAACAAAGTTTACCCCCGCATGAGGATGTGGGGGAGCCATGGGTTGCGGAGGACCCGAAAAGGGAAAATAAGGATTTTATGGTGGTGTCGATCCGTAAGGTACATAGGAAGGCTATGTGCTTTCACCAGTACTATAAGCGGATGTTGAGAGAGTACCACTATTTGGAGGAACAGGTGGATGTATGGGAGGCGCCGATGGTGGTCCACAAATGGGTGGAGGTATAGCAACAGGATATGGCTGGTGATAAGGGGGTGGGGGGAAATAAGGAGTGCCCCCATAGGCCGACGGGTATTGAGGTGTTCCATACATCGGTGGTGGTTGGGGTTGTGGACCATGGTGTGTGGTGGCACCTATTAGTCCGTCTGCTGAGTGAGACATCCCAGGTTTGTCCTGGCCAAATGGCACAGGTTTTGGCAGATCAGG
>ML813949.1:0-15829 GCA_009831015.1 Picea engelmannii
CTACATGGGACCTTGGTTCTTCAGTCTTCTTCAGCATTATGGTCCACAATTATCCATGGGACCTTGGTATATGGTTGTACATCAAGCATTGAGGACAACACTTTCATAAGGGGGATGGAATGTAAGGTAGCTAGAGAGGTAGTAGAAGGGCCCAGAGAGCCCATAGTGATAATAGTGGAGGTCATTCAATGTAAGGTGGACTAGGTCCACTATAATCTTAAATAAGGCCCACTATGGTAGTTAGATATAATAAATGGGTAATTAGATATAATAAATGTAAGAGGACTTCTTAGAAGGTTCTACTTCTAGAATATTCCTCCTCTAGAATGTTCTTAGGTGATGGTAGCACTATATAAAGGGGTTCAATCAATGTAATGAGAGATGAAGATAATTATTGTATTTGGAGCTGAAGCTCATTAGGAGGTTTCCCCCTCGAAGAGGCAAGTGAACAGGAGAGGATCCCTTCCATAATAGGATCCATTGTATGGTGTTTACCTACCTCAAGGGTTTTGTTCTAATAAAGTGTGGTTTCTTCTATCTTGCTTTGTGGATCTATTGTGTATTCAGTATTTGTGGTGATTATATTTGTAGATCTATTCAAGTTCTTAATAGCCTCTCTCTGTTGCTGAATAACAGTTGTGCGCTCCACAACAGATAGGCTTGCTTCATCCAATTCGTTGAGTTGTTGAAGGCACTGTTTATGTGTCATTGTTAGATCCAATCCAATTTCCTGGGCCATCCTTAGGGTTTTAATATCAAGCTTGATTGGGAAGATGGGTTATTTTCCATAGACTAGGTGATAGGGAGAGTAGCCAATGGTGTTACGCCATGTTGTTCGATAAGCCCATAAGGAATTTGGAAGCTTAGTAGCCCAATTCTGTCGGTTTTTTGAGACAGTCTTTGTCAAGATTGCCTCCAGGACCGTATTTGTGCTTTCTACTTGCCCATTTTCCTATGGGTGATATGGAGAAGTAACTCTATGCTTAATATGATAATTTTTGAGGGTGGTGGTGATTCTATGAGCTGTAAATTGTGACCCCCCATCAGTGATTACTTCCCTGGGTAGTTCATAGCATACAAATAATTCTAACAGAAATTTGATGACTACCTCTTCTGTTGCATTTGGTAGGGATTCTTCCTCTACCCATTTAGTCATGTAGTTCATAGCTACTAGAATATAGGCCTTCTAATTTGACTTTGGATTGAAGGGGCCGACGAAATCTAGTGCCCATATTTCAAATGGTTCTACGACTATTTTTTATTTCAAGGGAATTTCATCCGCCTGACCTAGTTTTCCCATCCGTTGACAGCTATCGCAGGTCTGGACTTATTTCTTCGCATCTCAAAATATTGAGGGCCAATAGTAACCCATCTGTAAAATTTTGTGTCCAGTCTTGCGGTCTACAAAATTCCCACCACAGGGTTCATCATGTCCTACCTTTAGTATGTCATAGATTTCGTCATCTCGTACACATCTACAGATCTAGAGATCATCTCCTGTGTGAAAGACATATCCGTTGATTCAAGAGAATCATGTGCTATGTTGGACGATCAATTTTATTTCCCTTGATGATAGTTGTGCCGGTAATCTTCCCGCTACTAGATAATTTTCCACATCAACGTACCAAGGTGGCTTTGTGGTAACGACAAACAGATGCTCGTCTGGAAATTGATCTTCAACTATTAAGGAGTCATCTGTTTTGGGTATGCGGGATAGGAAGTTTGTGACAAGATTTTCTCTCCCGAGTCGATCTTTGATGGTGATGTCAAATTCCTTCAATAGTAATAACCACCAAGTGACCCGTCCATTAGTAATCGATTTATTAGCTAGATATCTAATAGCATAATGATTAGTATAAAGAATAACGTGATAGCCTGTTATATAATGGCGAAATTTATTGATGGCATGTATAACAACTAAAAATTCATTTTCTGTTATTGTGTAATTAAGTTCAGCTGGAGTAAGATTCTTGCTAATGAAATAAATAGTGTAAGGTTTCTTGTCTTCTTCCTGTCCAAGGACGGTGCCTATGGCAATATCTGATGCATCGGTGGAGATGTGAAATGGTATTTTCCAATTTGGTCCCCTCAACATTGGTGTTGTTGATATCAGCTTTTTGAGTCTTGCAAATTCCACATCACACTTGTCAGACTACTAAAACTCCACATTAACAGTCAGAGCATGTAAAGGTGCAGCGGTTCTTACAAAATTTTCCATAAATCTATGATAGTATCTAGAAGCGCCAAGGAAACTACGTATCTATGTTTGTGTGTGTGGTGTAGGTAGATTAAGAATTGCCTCTATTTTTGCTGGATCTACTCTAATTCCATCTGTAGAAATATAATTCCCTAGTACCACACCTTCTGTCATCATCATGTGACATTTTTTGTGGCTTAGACATAGCCTGGTAGCAATGCATCGTTCCAGTACCTTCTCAATATTATTCAGTGCTTGGTCGAAATTGTCACCATAAGGAGTGAAGTCATCCATGTAGACTTCAAGCCCTTCACTGATCAGGTCACTGAATATGCTCAGGATGGCCCTTTGGAATGTGGCTAGAGCGTTACATAGTCCAAAGAGAAATACTATGTATGCAAAGGTACCCAAGGGGCAGGTGAATGTAGTTTTATCTTGATCTTCTGGGGCGATATGGATCTGATTGTAGCCACTAAACCCATCTAGAAAAGAAAAAAAAATCTTTTCTGCCAGAGTATCCAGGACCTGATCGATGAAAGGTAAGGGGAAATTATATTTTTGAGTGGCTTTGTTAAGTTCCCTGTATTCAACACAAATCCACCATTTTCCATTTTTCTTTGGGACAATCACTAATGGGGAAACCCACCGACTATATGAGATAGGGTATATAAAATCTACATCCAACAACTTTTGTAATTCTTCCTTAATAATATCCCTGAGATGGGGATTTATTCTTCTCTGTGGCTGTCAGATAGGTCGAGCGTATTTTTCAATATAAATGTGGTGTGTGCAGAGTTGCAGATCAATACCTTTCATATGATAATTCTCCCATGCAAAAGCTTGTTGGTATTTGGAGAGGAATTGAATTAGCTTTTGTCACTGTTGTTCATCTAAATTAGCATTGATGTTCAGAGATCTCCCTAGTGCAATCTCGACAAATTTTCTATTATGAACAACTGTAGTTGGAATTTGTTGTTTCGTTAAATCTTCCAGCAGGTATCCCTGTACTTCATAGTCTAGAACAACTTGGAGCATCTGGTAGGTTAGGTTTCTCACAGTGGTTGGGCTATTAATAAACCCACTGATTACATCATCCTCTAACTAGTTTTTAATTCTGAGGGCTTCTTCCAGTGTAATAGGGGCTCATAAATCCTTTTCTGGGTATTGTGGTGGTGGAATTTGCGGATATACAAAAGTTGGGCTTGGCTTGGCAGGAGGATATAAGATGAGATTCTTTGTGATACCCCCTCTAGAGATTGTCATATTACCCATTCGGCATCCTATGTATGCATATGTTGTTGCAAGACATGGTCTTCCTAGTATCAATGGATTCCCTTCAAGTCCACTTCTTTTGTTGATGATGAGGAAGTCTGCCAGATATTCCCAAGAGTCGACGGATATGGCTATATCATGTAATGTTCCAACTAGTCGAACCACCGATCGATCTACCAATTGTAACATAATTGTGGTGGGTTTGAAGGAGTCAAAACCTAGGGTATTGTAGGTTTCCATAGTCAAGATGTTGATGGTTTCTCCCAAATCAACTAGTGTATTTGGAAAAGAACAACCCTGGATCTGAACTGTTACTATCGGATTCCCTAGATCTGCATATTTTATTGGTTCTTTTCTACCAAGAATTAGATCAGACAAGGATCCTACTACGTGAACTGGCGATGATGAATTTTTGATCTTCCTAACAGGCTTCCTTCCACATAGTTCCTTGATTGTTTTCATGTAAATTGGAATATATTGTAGTGCCTGTAGGTGTGGGATCTTGACATATAAATTCTTGAGTTCCCCTACAATGTCAAATTTGGGATATTCGACAGGTTTTTCTATCGTCAATCTTTCGGGGAACGAAGGGGAAGGAGTTGCATCCTTATCAAGATCCTGTGATTCGATTTTTTTTCCCCCATGCTCGATTTCTTCTGTTATTATCATAGTTGAGGGTATTATTGCTGGTTGTTTTTCATTCTCCTGCTCTTGAGAAATTTTATTTTCTTCAGGAGAGATTATATGCCTTGATCTCAACTGGAGTTCGTTGCACCCTACCGAGTTGGTTTCCCCTTCGTCATTCTCCATAATTTGGATGAGCTAAGACGGTCTATTATTAGGATTTGGGTGATGTTGGGCTGGTAATTGGGGGCGCAATTGCGATTGAGGGTTTTGGGGCAGTTGGAGTGGAGCTTGCAACGTGGTTTGGGTTTGAGGGGTCATTCCCATGGGTTGATTGTTTACTCCCATGGGGCATTGTCAATTCTGGTTCCAATTTGGGTTTTGGGCAGTCGTATTGGCCCACTTTGAAGGGTAGAGGTTATTTGAATTTTTCTAGGGTGAGGTGGGATATTGTGATTTAGGCCAGGTAGAGTTTGCAGTTGGTTGATTCTGCGAGACAGGATTTGTAGCAAGCTGGTTTGGCCAAGTGGGATTTGCAGGTGGGTATTGGTGGGGTTGCCAGTTCTGATTAGTAAACTGTTGGCCCTGCCATGCATTACCATAATTTTGCTATTGATTATACTGTCCAAGAAAGAGAGAAGAAGGGTCTTGTAGTATATTCGAAGGCCGGTTCTTCCATTGATGACGTTGATCCATCAGATATAACGACTATGTTTCTTCTTTCGCTTCTCTAAAGACAACTTTCAGTCCAGGGAGTGATGGGCATTGCTCTATGTCATGATCCTTGGCGCAGATATCACAAACCCGAACCACATCCAAAGGGAAATCCCTTGGACCATGTTTTCTTCTGCATCTATAGAAAAATATGGCCAAAGTCTGTTCTGCTTCTGTTTTTTTTTTGTTTGGCTTGCAATACATCCAATTATGTAGTCAGAGTGCTCAGAATATTTGTTTTGAAATCTTCTAAGAGATTACCAACTTCAGCTCGTGTGACACCCCTGCTTGTAGTATTGTTACTTATGGTGAGGGAAGTCTCCATTCCTGATCTGGTCCGTGTGCTTCCTCATGAGCACCTGATACACAATTGAATGATGTTATCATAAGATTCTTGATAAATCTCACCCTTTCCCATTAAATTTAATGTTTCTACCCATTCATCTTTCATACCCTTAATCAGAGTTTCCTTAAGTACTTCACCTGGTAATGCACCATAGGGTGATATTTGTAAATTATACTGAAATCTCTCAACATATTCTTCTAATGATTCATTTTCTTTTGAAATCATTTGAAATATTTCATATTTTAAGTCCCTAGTTCTACAATAATCCTGATATTTTGTCAAGAAGGCCTATTTCATCTCATCCCATGAGTTTATAGTTCCTCCCCTTAATCCCATGAACCAGTGTAGATCTGCTCCCTTTAGAGTGGATGCGAACAATTTTAATTTTTGGGGTTCAGAGGTGTAATCATACCCTCCAGATAGGACATCAAATTCAAATAAGAATGTGTCCGGGTCTTCTGAGATCAATCCATGAATGGTTGGAAGGTTTTGTAGGGTATTTCCTTCATGGGGTCATTGACAATTGGATCAACTATCGGATATTCCAATGTGGAAGTCTAGGGACATTGTTTATTTGGTTGTGTCATTTGATCAAAAATGTGCCAGAAATCTTCAGGGATTTCTTGATCCGGGTATTTTATTCAAGGTGTTTGATTATCTAACCCTCTAGGAGATTTGATTTCACTCCCTCTATCTAGGATTTCAGGCATGCCTTCTCCTTTCTCAGGAGATTCAGGATCAGGGGGTGGTGATGGATCTGCCTTGGTAACCTCGCTGGTTTCTCCTTCACCTTCCTCCATATTTTTTCTTTGAAAGCTTTGCTCAGTCCCTTCAGTTTTTTTGTGAATATCAGTGTGGGTTGTAGTTGGTGAGACTGCTTCCTGAGGGATTTGAGTATATCCTTTCCTAGTTCCAACAGAATCTTGAGATTTAGATTTTCGGATGATATTGTCTATGAAAGTGCTTCTCCCAGGGAGCACCGGGCCCTGGGCTTTGGTAATTTTTGGTGGGGGTTTTGGTTTTTCAAGATATTTTTTCTTAGTCATACACACTTCATGCAAAAAGAAATTCAATAAAGAAAAACACCTATGCAACCTCTTAATGCGTCAACTGGAGGTAGGCATTGGCATAAGCATATTACTTATTTCCTGCGTAGGTTCTTACCTTCCGTCTTCAATACCTCATCCTCCAGAGGCACAATCCATGCTACCTTTGACATTCTCCCCGACAACGACGCCAAAATGTTGGGGTCTAAATATGTCCTAACACAGCCTTAGTTTTAACATTAATTTATCAACTCGAGGATTCATCTTTTATCTCAAGAACATCAACAAAGTCTATGCAGATAACTTGTAGAGGCTAAAATCGCGTAGCTAAAGAAAACCTGAGTTTATCCACAATAAAGTTCCTCAAATGTTCATTTAAAGATTCTAAGATTAAGATATTATTTAATAGAATTGAAATCTAATTGCTAACATGTTGTTAATGAAAAAGAACTAGCTAACGTACTAAATTCATTTAATTGAAAAGCAATGATTGAATTTGAGTAAATACTTGCAAAATTGACTATTAACTAGGAATTGAATTGCTGGAAAGGAAATAGTGAACTATTCTAATAGAAATAAACTGCAATTGTAATCTAATCGTAAGGAACAACAATTGTAACTTTAACTGAAAGGAACAACAATTGTAACCTATTCGAAATGAACATCTAATGCAAATCTTAAGTAAAAGGAACAACGCATATGAAAATGTGAGGAACTGTCAAACATAAAACTATAGTAATGGAAATTGGAATCAACAATCATTAACACTCAAGAGATATCTATCTTCTATATGCAAACCGTATGGAATTATTAACACACTTCTGCATTCGTCTTAACTATTGTGAAAGGGAATTGAATCGTAAAACATAAATCAAACTGAACAAAAATCAAACTGATACAATTAGAACTAAAACAATAGCTCCTTTCGACTGAGCCCTTGGTCCTTAGAAGCACTGCTACGAGAAACTCAGTATATAGAAATGGTGAAAATGATCAAATCTTTTATTAACTTCATAACTGGTACATCATTCACAAAAACGGCTTGTGCAGAGTAAATCTTGTTAGCCTCATAATCCTAAAGTTCTATAGTCTAAGTATTTTCTAGTATAAATGTTTTTAGAAATTAATTTATTCTGGTTTGTTAGGATAAGGACACCTAGCTTCTATGTAAAGGACACCTATCATACTCATGTGATTATGTGATTGGTTTTTCTCCTAGTTTGTAGTTTAGAGTTAAGCTATATAAACAAGCTCCTTCTTCAAGTGAGGTTAAGGAGTAGATTATGAATTTGAGATTGTAATCACTTTTTTCTGATTAATAAAATTACGTGTTTGAGGACACTTTGTCAACATGGTATCAGAGACATGGTGAAATGGTGATGGATTGAGGATGCAAGGAAGTCTCCACAACATCAGCATGTATCTCTTCAAATTCAATAGCAATGGTACTGAGGTAAACTATTGTTATTTTTAATAAGGAAAGTATTATTATAACAATAAATTGTTATTCAATAATTGATTGAACCTTTTTTTTTTAAGAACTGTAAAATTTTATAGATCTACCATTTCATAGATTGTAGATCCATTGCCTCTTTATTAAAAGGGATTCATTTGTTAAAATTCTTCAGATCTCTGTAAATTTGGCAATTTCTTGTTAAAGAGAGCTATAGATCTTGATAAATCTTAATCTGCATTCTTCAAATCTGTGTAAATTGCTACAGATATACATAAATCTGGCAATCTGGTTTTCTAATTTTTTTTTAAACTAGCTCTAGCCATATTTTTGTTTTTGTTGGTACGAGATCTGCATCACTTTTCTACTGCAGTGATCCCATTCATATCAACAATCTCAACAGATTGTACACTTGTAGAAATTTGTTTTTCTGTTTGAATCTGGAAAAGGCGATTGATCCACAACAATTCAGATCCAAGACTGATCAACAAGGATTTTCTCATGCACCCTTCAAAAAAAGTTGTTTTTCTCATGCGCAACCTTTTGAAATCGCGCCCTCCAAAGATTAGAGTGGCACAACACCAAGAGTAGCAAGACCTCTACCTTGGAAGGTGCATAGAATATGACTGCATTGAAGGATAAGCCTTGAAGCACCAGGAAGCCACACACAGTGCTCTGGAAAATGTTGGTCCCTTGTGGGATGAGGTAGAGGAGAGAGAGGAATTGAATGGGATATTAGTGCCTCCATGAAGGATCGAACTACGGACCTTCAAACCTAGGAATGAACGGAGCTCCTCATTGCTTCACAGGTGTTGCTCGTATTTAAGTTTAACATTCAAGGTGTGTGAGAGATATGATCTATATGCCATTTGGTTCTACCTTTACCAGATTGTTTGAATTGTTCATACAACAAATTACAAAAGATCATTGAATGGACAGCCTGCACTTGTTTACAATATTAAATTGAGAATCTAATTCTAGAATACTGGTCAAGTTGACTTTCCTCTACTCAGACTTTTTTCCTGCATTGTCTTTCTATCACATGTGTGTGTGCGAGGTTTTTTTAGAAACAAAATTGCTAATTTCGCTGGATCCTTTAGTGAATTTAAGGGAAAATTTTGGTTGGTCATGTAGCTATGCAGAGATCCAGGAGATAGATGCCTCCATTCTAGTGCCTCCACGTAGAGATCTGGGAGATCAGTTCCTCAATTCTAGTGCCTCCACAGATCATGCCCTCCATCGAAGGAATTTACCATAATTGTTGAAATGAATATCATTCATGGAATCAATGAGGCTAGAAAAATGCTAGCTGTCACGCCCTCCATGATTAGCTTTTCACCATATGCATTATCTTGGTAATTGATCCCATCAAAAAAAATAAAATACGATCTTTTAAGTGAAGGTTAGTGTCTGTAAATGCATAAAATATATGCTTTATACCATTAAGAAGTTTTTGGAAGTATTAAATATTTTTGTATTTATTTTTAAAGGGAGGACTTACTAGTTCAAGGGGGTCACATTCTTGTTTTTTGTATAAGACTACAAGTCTTGTAAATGATCAAATTTCAAAAGTTTTAATCTTGAAGCTCAGAGGTTGAGAAGAGTCTAGTGAAATACTCTCTCAAACTTCTTTTCAACGAGACTTCTAAAGGGTCAAGGCCAAGCCCTTAAAAGTGCTTTTTTTTGCATGGACTGTGCACTCTTTCTTTCTGGTGCCCTGTGTCTCTTTTTTAGTATTTTGACAAATATTCAGTGTAGTGGTGTGATAACTAACTTGCAATCCTTGCAATAAGGAAATCTATCATCATGTCAAAATTAATCAACCTATTCACTGAATCAGATAAGTTATATGGACCCAAGAATTACAAAACTTGGAGTAGGCACATGCAAAACACTTTGATCTATAATGAATTATGGTGTGATATATGTGATGGTGATACTACTCGAACTAAGCCCACCGATGCTACTTCTTTAGCCAAATGGAATTTGAAATATGAAAAAGCACTTGATTTTCTATGTTCTTCTGTAACTGAACAAATGTTTGTTCATATTGAGAATTCCAAAGATGAATGGTCTGCTTGGAATCTATTAAAGAAGTTGTTTGATACTCCTATTGTGTCTCAAAGAGTTGATCTACAAATGAAATTGCTTAAAAAAAGATTAGCAGACAATGGCAATGTACTATAATACATTTCAAGGATTAAGAACATTCATCTGGAAATCATCAAAGGTGTTTTTTATAAACTTGAAGATAGTTTTCTAGTCTCCATTATAATAAATGGCTTGCCTCCATCTTATAAGCATTTTCTTGAGACTTTGCAAATAACTGATAAGTTATCTACTATAACTTTTGATTCACTTAGTGAATTGTTGGCTCAACATAGTAAAACCTTTGGAAAACAAAAACAATCAGGAGAAGAGATTCTTTACACTAAAGATGAAAGCTCTAATGAAAGGGGAAAATCAAATTCTCAAAATTTTCAGAATCAGTCTTCTTATCAAGGCCGTGGCAGAGGTCATGGTCAAGGTAGAGGTCGTAACAATTTTCATCAAAAAAAATTTCAAAGTAATGCGCAGTCAGGAAGAGGCCGAAATTTCAGTCAAGTAAGATGTAAAAGATGCTTAAAGATGGGCCATTATGCATCCAATTGTCTTACCAGCAATGATCAACTTCCAAAGTTCAAGAAGACGTTAAATGCAAACTCTCAACAATCAATGCAATATGCAGAAGATCAAGATTATTAGGATGATGAATATGAATATGTTTTTTCAGTAGTTCATCATGTACATTCATTTGAAAATGATTGGATATTGGACACAGGGGCTACTCAACATATGACTTATCGTAGAGACTATTTTTGGAATTATAAAGATTTTCAATTAAATCCCATTTATTTCGCTGATGATACAACTCATATACCTCAAGGAAGAGGTTCAGTAAGCATTTTTCTCCCTGGAATTGGTGAAAAATGGATTTCAAATGTTTGGTATGTACCATATTTTAAGAAAAAATTGTTATCCTTAGTCACAATCAGACAAACTAGACATAAAATTGTCATGCAATATGGTTTGGTAAAGATTATGTCAGTGAAGGATAACTTGAAAACAATAATGAGTGGATATGAAGATGGGAAGTTACTAAGAATGAACGGGAAAGTCATCAAAAGAAAGGAAGAAGTTGCAACAATAGGGAATTCTAAAATGTCTTCATTCAGATTATGGCATTTTCAATATGGTCACTTAAACTTTGAAAGTCTCTTGAAACTTAAGTCCCAATATTTGGTGAAGGGTCTACCAACTTTCAAGAAAGAGAATTCCAAGTGTGAAGCTTGTATTTTAGGCAAGCAAAAGCGTGAAGCTTTTCCAACCAGCTCATGGTGAGCAACAAAGTATTTGGAGTTGATTCATAGTGATATATGTGGTCCAATGGAATATTCTTTTGGTGGATGTCGATACTTTATATTGTTCATTGATGACCACACTAGAATGACATGGGTATACTTTTTAAAGGAAAATTCTGGAGCTTTTGAAAAGTTTGTAAATTTGCAACACATGGTTGAAAATGAAACTAGAGAAAAGGTTGCTTCTTTGAGAACTAATAATGGAGGTGAATTAACTTCAACTGAATTCAATGATTATTGTCGAAAAAATGGAATTAAGAGGCAACTGAAAAATTCCTATAATCCACAGTAGAATGGAGTTACTGAAAGGATGAACAAAACTCTCATGGGCATGGCAAGATCTATGATGTAGTTTAAAGGGTTGAGCACAAAATATTGGGCTGAAGCAGTCCATACTGCAGTTTATCTCAGAAATCGGTCACCTACATCAGATTTAGATGGAAAAACACCTTATGAAGATTGGTAAGGTTTTAAACCCAAGGTAAATCATATTAGGGTTTTTGGATCAACATGTTATGCTTTAGTTCCTAAGGAAAAAAGTACTAAATTAGAAAACCAGAGTATGAAGTGTACCTTCATTGGATACTCTGAGGAAAAGAAAGGGTATAGATTGCTTTTAGATGGCAAATTCATTGTCAGTAGAGATGTAATTTTTTATGAAATTGGAAGTAACAGTTTAGATGAGATTAACCATCTCCTTAGTCATTTAGACAAGAAAAACACTAAGGGTAAAGGTAAATTCAATAAATCAAAGCAAGCATTTTGGTTTGAAAAATACTTGGTTACTCCAGAAGACATCTCTTTATCAAAAAGTTCTTCTAATTCACATGATAATAAATCAACAAAAGAATCTTCTGATACCGAATCTTCAAAAGTATCTTCTCCAACCTCAGATATTTCAAATGAAAGAAGAGCCTCAATTTTTGAAAATCCTCTTTTCAACAATAATGGTGATTCATATCCCCAATCCCCTCAACATAAGAAGCCAAAGTGGGCAGAACAACTTCTCAAAGATGTTCATTCAAATGAAATGAACAAAACAGGAAGTAGGGGATCTTCAAGAGAAAAATCTAATTTGTCTCATGCTTCCATTGAACCTACTTCTTTTGTTGAAGCAACTGAACATAAAGAATGGCAGGAAGCAATGATTAATGAATATGGTTCAGTACTTGCAAATGGGACTTGGAACTTAGTTGATTGTCCACAAGATGTTAAGACCATCAGTTGTAAATGGGTTTATCGAGTAAAGTACAAACCCAATGGTAAAATTGACAAGTACAAAGCAAGACTTGTTGCAAAAGGTTTTGCTCAACATGAAGGAATTGATTATGAAGAAACGTTTGCACCCACAACTAAATGGAACACTATCAAATTGGTTATTAATTTGGCTACACATAATGGTTGGAAATTACATCAAATGGATGTCAAAAGTGCCTTCTTGAATGGTGATCTAAAGGAAGATATTTTCATGACTCAACCACAAGGTTTTGAAGAAAAAGGACAAGAACACAATGTTTGCAAACTTGTGAAGCCTTTATATGGTTTGAAACAAGCTCCTCGAGCTTGGTATTAAAAAATGGATTAGTACCTACGAAAGGTGGGTTTTCAGCGAAGTGAATCAGATGATACATTGTATTTCTAAATACAAGATAAGCACATGGTGATACTTGTACTCTATGTTGATGACTTAATCATAACAAGAAATAATGAAGCTCACATCAAACAAGTTAAGGAATAACTTAAAGCAGGGTTCAAAATGACTGACTTAGGGGCACTTCATTATTATCTTGGAGTTGAAGTTTCTCAACATCCTAACCAAATATGCCTTAGTCAAACTAAGTATGCCACTAAAATGTTAAAGAAATTTGGCATGGAAGATTGTAAACCTTCTCTTACCCCCATGGAGCAGAAATTGAAACTTTCAAAATTTGAAGGGGGGGAATTGGTAAACAGTACAAAGTATAGGCAATTGGTTGGAAGTCTCATTTATTTGACAAATACTTGACCATATTTTTCATATTCAGACAATATACTTTCAAGGTTTATGCAGGAACCAAGGGAAAGTCACCAGAATTCAGCAAAAAGGGTAATAAGATACATTCAAGGTACAAAAGACTTTGGTCTTCTCTACAAAAGGAACACAAATTTTACACTTGTTGGATATTCAGATGTTGATTTTGCAGGTGACATTGATGATAGAACATCCACTTCAGGTTAATTAATGAATATGGGTTTAGAACCAGTATCTTGGAACTGTAAAAAGCAGACAACAATTGCCAATTCTTCAGCAGAGGTAGAGTACATATCAGCTTGAGAAGCATCATGTGAGATTGTATGGATACACAGAATTTTACAGGATCTTGATGAAACTCAGAAATCACCAACTACCTTATTAATCGACAGTCAGTCAGCAATAAAGATGGCCAAGAATCCAGTATTTCATTCAAAGACTAAACATGTTGACACCAGGTACCACTTCATCAGATCACTCATCATCAAGCCTCAGTTCTGTCTGTCTAAAGATCAAACTTCAGATATTTTTACCAAACCTCTTGGTAGAATAAATTTCACTAAGTTCAGAGATGAACTTGGTCTTTGCAAAAATGAACTTCTAGATTAAAGGGGGGATTGTTAGCCTCATAATCCTAAAGTTCTATAGTCTAAGTATTTTCTAGTATAAATGTTTTTAGAAATTAATTTATTCTAGTTTGTTAGGATAAGGACACCTAGCTTCTATGTAAAGGACAACTATCATACTCATGTGATTATGTGATTGGTTGTTCTCCTAGTTTGTAGTTTAGAGTTAAGCTATATAAACAAGCTCCTTCTTCAAGTGAGGTTAAGGAGTAGATTATGAATTTGAGATTGTAATCACTTTTTTCTTATTAATAAAATTACGTGTCTGAGGACACTTTGTCAACAAATCTGAGTCTAAATACTTGAACATAATTCTTAGATTGTCTTTTAGGATCTATTATCCTCTATATATACAATAATATGAGTAAATCAAGCCATCCTAAGGATAGAAATATCCTCAGGATTGCTTTACTTATTATAAAGTTAGTATATAGAAAACCAAATCATCTTTAAAACTTCTTTTGCACCAAAAGTCCTTAACCTCTAATGGATCAAGCATCTTCAAGATATCCTTTTCTATTTCGGTTTTGACAATATTTAACCAATCCTGTAATAAAATCAAGCAATTCCAACCGTATTTTAGAATTCATTCATCATGACTTCAGTAATATCACTAGAAGACATATTAATCATTTTCCATTCTATTTATCCCTAATTAACAGAAAAGTCGCTCAAGATTGTATCACAAACTATGTGAATAAGGAGGATATTTGTACCTTTTTCATAACCCAATAGTTATCTACTACTTTTACAGGCTCTGGATCAGGATGAGATATGGTGTGAATTCTTTTTGGAGCCAGAACTTAAACTTTAAAAACCTAATTTAACTATTTACAAATTTTTACAACCTCTGAACATTTATCTCTTGAAATTGTAGATCTTTGATTGTCCAGAAACAATGTTTTCTTACTTAGGGAAGATAATTGATAAAGTCAGAAAATTTGTTTAGGTCCCCAGTGGAGTCGCCACTATGTTATTGTTGGATTACTGAGAGGGGGGGTGAATCAGAAATAGCGTAATTATAATCCATTTTCTTCAAATGTTATATCAATGTAGAATTATTATCCAATAATGAGTAGTAATAAATAAACAATCACACACATACACAATACACCAGTGTTTTACGTGGAAACCCAAATCAGAAGAAAAACACATAATGTTTTTTCTTATATGTCTAGAAGAATTACATTCATTGGAAGCACCAACTTCCTTTGTTTTCCTGCTGCAACTGGAAGGAGGCTCCAACCCCCTAGTTTCTCAGGATACAACTTGAGGGAAGCTACAACTCCCCAATTATCTGGCTACAACCAGAAGGTGGATACAACCCCCAATGTTCTCTGGCTACAACCGGAAGGTGGCTACAACCACCTTTCCTTGCCCCGTCCTACCACCCTAAAGTAGAAGTAGAATGATGGAACCACTGTCACACTATCACTGTGAGATATACCGTTGTAAACCTACACCAATAAATCTGAACCATGCATCAACCATGCATCAACCTGTACCTCAACCTGTAATCACCCTGTACCATAAACAAGTGCATCAACCATGCACCAACCTATAATCAACCTGTACCATAAAAAAGTTCATCCAACCATGTACCAAGTATGTACCAATCATGTGTCAACTACCCATCAACTATGACTCATCAATATGTACCAACATCATCAACTATACACCTCATGTATGTGTGCCAACTCATCAATTACTTGTCTCAACCATGTACTCAACATGTACCACAACAAAAAATCCCTCATCAATTTCATCATCCAAATCTGATTTGTAGCTCTGTAATAGACTTGGTGTATATGATCATATTCCTTAGAAAGCACCATCAAAATAATTTATCCTTCCTTGCATTTCAGCCTTATTTTCTTCACCTTCACTCAGAATTCCATATTAGATATCCTTGGTTACCTCAGACACATATAGATATTCAATATTCTCAAGTGTGATTCAAATGAGAGAGCCTTACCTCTTATTTATACTCTCCAAGCATCTTCCTTAAAAACATCTTCTAGGTCACTTGGCTCACTTTCCTTATTTTAGGGTTGGGTCCACTTCTAATTTATCCATTAAATTTATTATTGAAATAATTTATTTTGTATTCACTTTGAATTATAATACACTCATCACTTC
>ML813949.1:23034-62001 GCA_009831015.1 Picea engelmannii
TTATTATTTACCTTTTAAAATATCTTAAACCACTTTGATTACTTTGACCTTTTGGGGCTTCTAGATGACATATGAGGGTCCTTCAACTTCGTAAGGCCATAACTCTCAAACCGTGAGGAGTTATGTGACGTTCTACATACCACTAGAAATGGAATGGAATGTACTATCCATATAGAATAGTATTATCTAAAAATATATCATAACTCATACTATTACCCATCAAACAAACTTGGGTCCATTAACCAAACCTGGGATCTCCAACTTCTAATGGCCATAACTCTCTAACCGTGAGGAATTATGTGACGTTCCACATACTATCGAAAATGACATGACAAGCACTATCCATCTAGGATATTTTCCCTAAAAAATTCGCTTTCCTTCATCTCATTATTCCAGAATTAAGCATGGGTTCTCTTACTCCACAAAGCGTCTTTCCACGAGGGCTTTCACCATAAGGGGACCACTTTCGAGTTCATCCATTTTTACTTCTTATCAACCATGACAAAAAAAAAATGAGTTATATTTACATCAAACAATATTGGGTCCATTTCGCAAGCCTTTGTGCTACGGGGCTTTCTTCAAGGGTTGACATCAATGACAACCAACCTTAATCAATAGTTATCACTCTGTAATTTCCATGGGTTGTAGAAGAAAAGACAGAGGTAACTACCAAACCACTTTGGAATGTGGGATCTAGCCCTGCCAGCTTCAGAGAGAGATCTCTCTATAAGATTTAGATTTGTTGAATTTTAAAATGTTAGGCTAGTTATGAAAATCCGAGTTTTTTTTTTTGGTTTTTTATAATTGGTTGAAAGGATGCTTAAATTTTCATTGGGCTATGGGGTCTGTATTTAAAGATTAGGATCAGTTTCATATTTTTATAAGGTTGTCTCCACAGAGAAGAGTAGTAAGACTGTTGGATCTATTTGAATCAAATGAAAAGAATAAGAGGGAAAAGAGGGGAAGTCCAATAAGTAGAGGAGCAGTTAATACTTCCTTCACTCGGTTTCAAATGAATAACATAAAGATCATTAAAAAACCAGATACACATTATAATGAAATAAATTATGTTCGTTAGACTTTATTTTAATGATTAGAATTAGAATGACATGCAATGATTACAGAGAATGAAAAAAAATTAATAGAGAGGTAATTCACATCACAAACAATCTGACACAAGAATCTTGTGAATAAGCCTCTTTTATTACTGGTCGATCCTTTGAAAAATTACAGAATAGCTCCTGGGTTCAAAAATCAACCCATAATACTTCAAAGAGAGAAGTATTTATAAAAATATTTACATCATATCATGTCATAAATGACGAGGATATTATGGAGGAATATCTAACTAACTAGATATCTAAAATACAGAATATAGGGATTTGTTGATTTTCTCGAATCCCTTGTGCTGATTTGGTGGAAGTGGTTGGTGACTCATCTCTTTGACTTTGGTTGGCTGCTCCATGTTGACTAGAACACCAAAACTGTCTCTACTCAAGTAAAGTGCATAGATCTTCCCACCTCTTTTTACCTGGGATAGAAATCTTGAGTAATTTCTTGTATATCTCATCCATTTCTGTGTAATTGGAAAAGATAGGCTTAGTGATGAAAATATGCTTAATCTCATGCTGAATACTCAAGTATAACTGAAGTGTTTTTAGGAAATATTTACCAGTAATGCTTCCCTATATCCCTACGAACATTGAACGGTCCTTTGCGACTGCACTCATTTTCTGTTTGTAATCATACAAAGTGATCAATTTGTCATTAAGTACTAACAATCTGTTACGAGGAAAATATGTCAATGGCTAGGGTAAACCACAACAGATGAAAATAACTACATAAATCAACTATCATCTCAAGTATGCTATGAAAACAAGTATGCTAGCAAGACAAGATAAAATGTCTACCTCATCCAGACGTTCGATGAAGTCCAACTTTGAGCACTTGAACCAAAGTAATATACCTGCAACTAGTCCTCAACAACAAAGAAAAGCAAGCATATGGTGATATTATATAATGTTAGAGCATTCAATATCATAATCTATTAATAAACCTGACAAATATGCCCATGGAATAATAATTCAAATATTTGCATCATATCAATTGGATGGGAAAAGAGTATTTCTATTAATATATGATCAGCATAAGTGAAAATGTTACAGACTTCTATGTCGGCACGGTTCAGAACCGAGAAACTAAGTTCCTTCCAGCTGGGCCTCCACCACTTCAATCCTCCACCAAAGGTAAGATCATATGAGAGAAACAATGAGGTTCTCAATCAGTAAGGGAATATATTGGGGGTTGAACATTGTGTCCATACTTAAAGGACAAAGGGATGCAGACTCAATATGAAGTAAATAATTCCTTGAGAGTAACTTTTCTCTCAAAGTTGAATTATTTCTCCTCTTTCCATAGCTTGGAATTGGCCCATTTATATCCTTCAAAATGGAACTGAAGGGCTGCGTTGAAATGTTTCCAGTATATGGAAGGCCAAGGATCATAGATCTCCTGTTGTGACATGGAAACCTGACATTAATTTTCATTTTGTGGCACAAATCCTGTTGTACGCGGGTTGTAGTGGAGAAGCCTGCATATACGCATGTTGTATAATAGACAAGATGCTTACATGTGGAAAAATAGATTTTTTTAGCTCTGGATTTTACAAACAGGGATGATAAGTTTGCATGGGGATATGGAAAAAGGCCTTCTGTGCAAGATTGCATAGGGTGAGGAAAATCTTTCTATAACACAATCCATGAAGCCCTTTATTGTGTACCACTTCAAACTTATTGAAAAATATCTACACACCTATGTCCATCACTTGAGATTTTTCTTCTAGATGCAACATCAATCCTTTCTTGGTTAGGACCTTCTTGATCTCAAGGATGGTCTATGTTCTATCCTCAATTTCTAGTTCTTCTAACTCTTGCTTGTTTTTGGAGTTTAGAAATATGATAAGTTCAGTGGCCTATGTGGGTCTTTCTCCTAACTCTTCCTTGATGATCTTAATTGATCCTATGGCTTTCTGTACTAACTCATGTTTTTCAAATATGATTTGTATGGATGGCCAAATTTCTGACATTGACTTGCTGATATGCATCCAAATATTTTCCTTAGCTTGGGCTAAGGTTTTTTCCATGGCAGTGTCTTTCTCTAATTGATGTAAGTGTTGACTAAGCCTTTGATACTTATTCATCTCTTCTTAGTGACTATCCTGGAACATTGACTTCAAACCTTGCAAGTTCTTTACCTCTTCCTGTAGTTTTCTGATCTCTTCCCCTTGGATGGACATGTCTTCCATGGATTTTACAAGTTTGTCAGATGCATTTGAAACTTGTAATGGGATTGCTGATGGAATTCATGTTCATGTAGATGCTTCTATTGTTCTAATTCTTGTCAGAGGGATTGCCTCCAAGGAGATCATGGCCATCTGCACATTCTATTCCTTTTCCTTTATCAATTTATCCATTTCTGCTTCCATTTCTCTTATTTGTGCATTATGTTCCATGATTAGCTTCAACATTTATTCTTTGTTGCCTTCATTCTTAGCCACTTCTTTGGATTGTGAATCTTTTGTGGCTAGAATCTTCAACTGCTTTCTCAGAGATGTTATATCAACATTCTTCTTTTTTAACAATTCTTCTGCTTCCTTGACATTTGTAAGGTCATACCCAATCTTTAGCACCAATTCCTCTAATGATTTTATTTTGTTGTCCTTGGCCAATGAAGATATTTTCTATAGCTTTAATTGGGACTAAATGTCGTTCAGGGATACCTGCAACTTTGAAACAGTCATTGAGGTATTTGTTAAGTTAGAGAAAATAATCTCTCGTGTCTGCCTATGCATATCCATCTGGTCCACTGGATGGAAATCCTTTACATCAAACTCAAAGAAAGTCTTCTTATAGTCTACAACTGTTTTAGGATGGAGAACTTGTTCTTGTAAGAATTACATTTGCATTCTTCCTCTCTCTGTGTCAAATTCTGACAACAATATGTGTTGAGGAGTGGAGTTTTTCTTCCAAAACTGAGCATAAGTGTTGTTGTTGAGGATCTCATTTCTTTTATTGATTTGTTTTTACTTTTCAAAAGTATTTGACTCTATTTTCCCATGAGTTGATTCAACTGTCAGAGTAGTCTTGTTGGAGAAATTTCTATTTTCGGCACACTAGTTCAGTGGGAGTAACACTAGTTCAAAGGGAGTTAACTGACTAGTTCTATTTTAGACTTTCTAATCTTATACCATCACTATTATGCATGCATTCCTAATTATAAGATGTCATTTCGTATATGAGTGAAGATCACTCACTCATTGATTAGATCATAATATGCATTGATTCTCATTCTTCATAGTGTATCTCTCTTCCTTTTCTTGATAATATTTGTTTGTGCATGCTTTATATAGATCTCCTGTGTAGTTTTCCATGAAACAATGACATGGTATCAGAGCTACGCTACTTGGAGCAAGCCAAACAAGCCAAAAAATAAGGAAAATTGGAGTTTTGGTGAGATAAATCCATGGTCATACATTTCAACAGTGATTTCTCTAAACATATTAATGTTTTGAAGAAATAGTTCTCATGTGAAGTAAATCAACCCATTCTACAAGTGGGTTTTCAACCATTTGGCAAGATTCCTCACCGTTTTCTCAGAAAGTAATCCGGAACATAGCCTCTTGAAACTGATACGAATCTGTGGTCGTACCTTTCTACAATGATTTCTCCCAAAATATTCAGTTTTTGAGGAAATGACTCGCAGAGAATTAAATCGACCCATTCTGCAAGTGGGTTTTCAATCGTTTGGAGAGATTCTTCACTGTTTTCTCAGAAAGTAAGTCGGAAGATCATCCCCTAAATCTGATACAAAATTTTCACTTAAAGTACCCTTTCTACCGTGATTTCTTAATTTTTCACTTGCAGATTGAGAGTAAATTTTTAGGGGTTCTTAGAAATAGTGAGAGAGATGTATAGGACACCTATTATATAGTCAAACTTGGTGGTAATACTCACACAATACAATTATTTTGATTGCTATCCCAAGGAAGAAGTCCAACTCAGAAGGAAAGGACTGTATAATTTGATTACGACGACAGAAACAGAACCTTCATCAGCGATTGAGATGATGAGATGGGAGAACCATAAGGATGAGGCCACATGACTACTTCTTGATTTAATCTCCATTGATCTATGGTTTCATGTTGCCACATGCAAGACTCCAAATGAGATCTTGACCACCTTGGAAGGACTCTTTGGAAAGCAGGATGAGATGCGAGGTCATATGCTTGAGGTAGAGTTGAATACCTTAGACACTAAAAGTTTTGATAATATACAATATTTCTTTACTAAATTTAAATATTTGATATTGAGCTTGGGTGAATGTGGTATTGACAATTCTACATAAGAGAAACAACTTATTCTAACAATCTTGGCCAAACTAGTACCAAAACATGTTGTATATGTCTCCAATTTCCATTCTGGCAGATGTCTTTTTAGAACAAATTAGAAAATTTCTATGATGGCTCAATTCATTGAGTCTCTCACATACAGATGGGCCTTATGAAAGATCCCAAAGCACATGCACTCATCATGCATGATGGAAAAGGATCATCGAAACACAAAAGAAAGGAAAAATAGAACGAGAAGGAGGGATATTCCAAACCCTTTAATTATTCTTTAGGTTCCAAATACTTTGTAGATTCCAAGAAGAAGAAGAAGGGAAAGAAGTGCACTTACTGCAATAAACCAAATCATGAATAATCCACATGCATAAAGAAACATATCAATCTTATGGCACAGGAACTTCAACAGAACAACCTTGGAAACTTCATTCCAGAGGGAGTCAAGAAGTAGAAGGAAGAATATCATGCTCATACGAAAGGTAATCATCATGCTCTGGTTGCAATTAATTCACCATCTGATTCATGGATTATAAAGTCTGGTGCATCACATCATATGGCATCAAAAGAGGAAATTTTCTCTTCTTTGAGTCCATGCTCAAGAACCCCTATTCTCATGGGGGATGATACTCCAGTAGAAGTAGCAGGAGAAGGGAGAGTGTAACTCCACAATGGTAGTTTTGAGAATGTTTTACATGTTCCAAATATTTCTATGAATATGCTCTCAGTTTATCAGATTACATAGAAAGGTAAAAAGGTTGAATTTACATAAGATTGAGTTTCAGTAATTGACATGCATGACAATTACATCATTGCAATTGGTGAGGTGGATCACAAGTCAAGGTTGTATAAATTTACTATGTTTTCTGACAATGACTCCTCTATTCTACTTACACATAAGGAGAGTACTTTGCATGCACCTCTAGTGCAACATGCATATACTCTTGTTCCTCCATCAGTTTCAGAGATCAGACATGATTCCATACACTTAGATTATGTACATGGAAATAAGAAGGTAGTAAAGCCAGATAAGAAGCCAACACCGAAG
This sequence comes from Picea engelmannii, assembly GCA_009831015.1. Classification (NCBI taxonomy): domain Eukaryota; kingdom Viridiplantae; phylum Streptophyta; class Pinopsida; order Pinales; family Pinaceae; genus Picea; species Picea engelmannii. The sequence continues at coordinate 29,481 of ML813949.1, forward strand.
CTTCAGCAAGTTCCCAAGAAGGCATAGACACATAAGGATAGTAATTTGCATGCACCTCCAGTGAAACATGCATATACTCTTGTGCTTCCATCAGTTTCAGACATCAGAGATGATTTCGTACACTCAGATTCTGTACATGGAAATAAGAATATAGTACTTCCAGATAAGAAGCCAACGTCAAAGCTTCAACAGATTCCCAAGAAGGCACATACCACACTTCAATAAGTAGGAAAAATTGCAGGGAATCCATTGGATTCGAGGAGGAATCAATCTCAACATGAGGAGCCTTCTCATGTATTTTTATCTTCAGAACCTATGATGCTCATGCATTGCTATATGGTTCAATCCACTGATCTACAGAACTACAATAAGGTTGTGGGAAATCCATTATGGAAAGTATCCATGCAGAAGGAGTATGACTCACTCCTAAAGAATCAAACTTCGCATCTGGTTCCACTTCCACCAGAAAGGAATATTTTTAGGTGCAGATGGGTCTATAGGATCAAGAGGTACAAGTTTAGACAAGTTGACAAAGTATTTCATTAGATCCATAAAGATTTCTACATCTTCACAAAGAATTTAAGTGAGCATAAGTTTTAGACTTTGCGGGATCGTCTTGCAGTGAAGAACACAGTTGCCTAGAAACTGCCATTTTCTTCTTTTGATACATTATATTTTGAGGGAGGGTTTTGTTCCCACATGGTTTTCCCTCTTTCCTCACTTTTATTCAGTGTTCATTAGTTGCATTGTACATGAGTACCTAAAATGGCCTAGTAGTCGAGACTCATTTTTTACTCCATAGTGATGTTTAGGGGGCTGTTGGAGAAATTTCTATTTTCAGCACACTAGTTCAGTGGGAGTAAGACTAGTTTAGTGGGAGTTAACTGACTATTTCTATTTTAGAATTTCTAATCTTAGACAATCACTATTATGCATGCATTCCTAATTATAGGATGTCATTTAATATATGAGTGAATATCACTCACTCATTGATTAGATCATAATATGCATTGATTCTCATTCTTCATAGTGTATCTCTCTTCATTTTCTCGATAAGATTTGTTTGTGCATGCTTTAGCTAGATCTCCTGTGTAGATTTCCATGAAACACTAACAAGTGTTTGGGTGTCTTTGAGATGTTGGTGATGAAGTAGACACTATAAATTGATTGTATGAATATGTTGAATAATGTGGTCCCTCCAAGACTATGGTGGACTGCATTTCTCCTTCCTTGAGCAAATCTGGTGCATGACTAGTCTTGGCCCTCTTTCTGTAAACTTGGAAGTCCTCGGTTGATACCTCTGTGACTGAAGGAGAAACCTACTTTATTTCTATTTTCTCTATTTTGTTTTGAGGTGTGTTAGTATGTGAAGCAGTGACATGGGAAGGTTGTTCTTCTGTTTCTAGTAATGTGTTCTCCTACCACTCTGTCTGGTTCATATATTTCTCCACCTCTAGCTTCTATGTGTGAGAATAAGGAGTGCTCCTTTGTTTGACTCTGAGTTCAAAGATGACACCAAATGGGTCATATTCCCAACTGGAACTCAGAGTAAACTCCATTTGTTTCAAGAGCTTATTTGCTTCTTCTCATGTTGATCTATTGTTGCAGATGAAATGGATAATTTGAGTCTTGTTTTTGAGATGTTGCTTTTTCTTTGCTGCAAAAAAGTGGATGTGATCTTAATTTACCATCTGCCTTATATATTATAATGAAAAAATCATCACAGAGAGGTATTTGGACAATCTGTAAGGAGGAAACTCACATCCATATATTATTATCTCTGTGTGGTTTTGGTATAAGTACCAATCCCCTGTCTTATCTAGATCAGAAAGGTGCAAGATTCTCTGAAATTATTCATTGATCCTTGGCTCTGTGTTCTTCAACATGAAAACAACTGGGTGAAAGAACTGGTCTATGAAGTCCTTGAAGTTGTACTCTGTTGAATTTTTCCTTACCAATGAGGTCCATGAGGTCACTGACTGTGGGTTCCCTTCCTGATTTAATTTCTGAAGTGCACATGGAAACCTTTCTGATTCAAAAAATAAGAACATATAAACCAGGACAGTGGAATATTTGAACATTCCTTCAGTTGGAAACCTGAAAAGATGATCATGAATGTTATCATCCAGAAATTGACTGAAATTGAATTTAACTGAAACTCTTTCTTCTGTGGAAAATATAGATAGAAAACATAGGATAGGATCATCTACCCATTCATTTGAGTAATATCATAACAAGTAAGAAAACATGGAAATGGTCTGGTTCGATTTAACAGTGAAGATGGAGGATGAATAAGGGGGGTTTTTCTTGGGAAATTGGGCATCTTTTGGTAGGAAAATATCGAAAATATGGGATCTTTGGGGGAAGGTGAGCTTTTGGTACAGGTCATTTAGGGCTCCAATGGAAAACACGATCGCAGAGTCATTTCTTGGGATTTGCAACATCTGGTAGATGGATTCTGAGGTGACTTTGAATAGGGTTTCGCCAGAGGAGGAAACAATAGCCCTTTGGCCTGGAAAATAGCGAGCTTGGCATCTGAGGGTGAATTCAGGAAAATGGTAAGTTTGGGAGAACATATACAAAGGTAAATTCGACTCACATAGTCCAATTTCATCTCTCTGGTCTAGAAATAGGCCTTTTAGCCATGAGTGCAATTCGAAGAAATTGAATTTGCACCGTGGCTCTATGATTTTATAGTCTTTATCTGCCAGAGGTATGTGGTCCAGGTCAAAAGGAGGGGAAAGGATCGGTTTCTCAGACGTATCAATAGGTTTGGCCTTGGGGGGCATAATAGACAGAGCTTAAGGTGAATTAATGGTAGAATTGTAATTACCCGGGGAAAATATCCCTGTTGACGGTAAAAGGTTGTGGTAGCTAGCTTAAAATATTGTTTTGGCACAGTGTCCACAATGTCTGTATAAAAAAATGGTGTTACAAGGTGATGAAACAAGGTTTAAAGGTGTACAATAAGTGTCTGTTATGGTTGGGATGGTGACAGGGCAATTAACAGTCACATGGAGTGTTTTAATTGGGTAATGGGTATGTAGGATGAGACATATGGTGTTTAGTAATAGGGTTGCAATGGCGTAGTGAGGTGAGTGGTATTGGGTGGTAGTTTGGGTAGATTTAGGAGGGGGGGATAGGTGGTAAGTGGAAATAGTAGGGGGGGTCCAAAATACTATGGACGCACCACGTTAAGTGGGACCGACGTGGGGGAAACCACTTTTCGGACCCCCCCCCCACCATTAAAGGAAGAAAGGTTGGGGTGGTCCGAAAAGAGTTATGGACCGTTGATGTATGAGGTGATGGGTGTCGCCGATGTATTTCTATGTGAGAGTTAAACACTACAAGACAAAATGTCTTGTCCATTAGCAAACTTAGGATAAAAATAATGCGCTAGGTAGTGCTAAGCTTACTCTTTCCATTTTACACCATGACTTTATTTTCCTAATCTAAAATAATCAAATTTAATCAAACAAGGGGTATTTTGATATCCCCTTTCGTTTTTTCTTGAAACCAAAAACACTAACCTATCTCCTACCCTAGGCATCTAACATTATTAATCCAACTTAGACTCTTAGATTAATTATTTCTCTATCCTAACTACTTTGGCCAATATTAAACAGTTTGACCAAACTTATTCTCTAACCTATCAATACAAATTCAAAGAGTTTGATCATGATTAGAATATATGATTCAAACTAAATTTATTTTTATGGGGTTTTATATTTTTCTCCTTTTTTTTTCTTTTTCTATTTATTTTTTATCTAGGTGGATATCGGTGGCCACCCACCTTTTCCAACTGGCTCAAAACAGTTTTCTGGCAATTTTGGTAATTTACGTTTTTTAGTAGTTTTTTAGGTCCTGAATTTCCAGAGCCGTTTTGAGGCCATAAACAACGTTTTTTGGGAAAATGGGGAGAAACATTGAAGTTCCTTCATGTTGCTCACACAAAAGTTGTAGTCCTCGGATAGATATTTCTAAAGAGGTATTGAGCGTGTCAAGTGAAGATTGTATGCAAAAGTTACGACCCCATGAAGTTTATGTACTGACTTACCCAAACAGGCCCCACATGACTTTTGGTGCTTCATCTCCTAGGGTTAGGTTTTTGGATGTCTAGGGTTTTTGACATTCCTGTTTATTGTAAAAAGGCCTTCAAAGTCTCATTATAAACATATTCTTGAGAATGAGTGCAACTGTCACATTTCTTCTCAGAGATAAGCCGCCACCATTCCAGGAAGCTTGTTTTCCGCTACATTTTACAGTTTCAGCTTATTTCCTTATTGAATAGAAAACCAGTTTTACTGTATCTCTGTTATTTTCTGTAAAGAACCTGTTAATAATATGTAGTCATTTTGTTTTGCTCATAAAATCTGGATCAGTGGTATAAGAGAGGTCTGCTCCTTGTCATCTTAATGCATGTCCCCAATGAGGTGGGAGTATAGAGAGTTGGGTCTCTAGCTTGTTTCTCTTGAGGAAAAAAGTTATCACATGCCCAAGTGATCTCTCATGGAAGGAGAAAAGAAATATGAAGGGACATGAGATCCTTTCAAATTGTTTCTTGGGGAAGACCTCATGCAACAGAGGAACGAGATGATGGATAGTTTCGTGCAAATCCTTCGGCGGCTACCAACAGACGATGCATCTTCTTCGAGCGGAGGTGTCACCCCCTTCAAGGTACAAATAAACTTCGATATTCCTATATTTGAAGGTCAGATAGATGCAGATGTTGTAGACAAGTGGTTGAATCTACTAGAAGGGTATTTTTTTGTCCATAACTTTTTGAATAGAGAAAATATTACTTTTGCACTCCTCAAAGTTGTTCCCCATGTCAAAGATTGGTGGGAAACTTTCTATGAGCAAAAGGAAATAGAGAAACCCTCATTATTTATAGTCACGACCACCTGGGAATCCTTCAGGGATGATATTAAGGAACAATACTACCTTGTCAAAAGTTATGATGACTTGTATACCAAATGGACCACACTGCGGCAAGATAGAGACCAAGCAGTGCCAGATTTCACAAATATCTTCCATACCTTACGCACCAAGCTGGGTATCAAAGATTTAGAGTGAAATATGGTGCTCAAGTATCATGGTGCTTTGCATATATACATCTAGAAAAAAATGGAATTTCTGGACATCTCGTCCTTGGGTGCAACCTATCGATATGTCATCAAAATCGAGCAGAATCTCAAACAAAAGACTCATCAATTTGGGCCTGGTAACCCCTCACGGTAAAATCCAGGAAAGGGCGGACCCAACCCACAGAACAAAGGACAAAGAAAATATGGACAATATCAGGACAATTAGTCCAAGCCGCAAGCAAAGAAGGACACCAGAAAGACAAAGAAATATACCGGGAAGTGGTGCGACTTCCATAAGAGCCCTTGGCATAACACTACTGACTTCCAATCAGATGCAAGTTTTGACTCTGAGTCAGAACTAGAAAGGGGAAGACATATCATTGACATGGAACCCAGTGCCACCGTTTCTACCACCAAGCTCCATCTTGATGAACCAGACAAGCCAAAAGAAGGAGAGCACCTCTTCCATTCATAGATGTTGGTAAAAGGAACCCCGTTGCACTTCATCGTTGATAGTGGTAGCTAGAAGAACCTAATCTCAGTAGAGGTCGTTAAGCGGCTGGCCCTACCGACAATGCCTCACCCAAAACCCTACACCATTGGATGACTCTTCCAAGGAAGAAATCTCCGCGTCAGCCAACAGTGTTGACTTTCATACAAAATCAATCCATTCAAAGACAAGGTATTGTGTGATGTTTCTCCTCTTGAATTTTGTGATGTTCTTTTAGGCCAACCTTATTTATGGAAACGTCATGTTGTATATGAGTCTAGGCCTCGTAGTTTTATTATTACTTTGAACATGAAATTGTACGGGATACCCGAGGCAGTCCCACCTAGTTTTATTTCCTTGATCTATGCTAAGCAATGCAGGAAGGTCATCTCTCAAATGGGGAAGTTTGTCTTCTTCATGATTCTCTCTCAAAATGAATGAAAGATCACAGTCACATCCAGGGTCTCTGTGACCGACCTCTCCATATAGAAGAAGCAAGTAGATAAGGTCATGTAAGAATACTCAGATATCTTCTCCTCGCCTACCAGGGTACCTCTGCACTGCTAGGTCAAGCACCCCATCGATCTGACCCCCGACGCACTGCTACCCAATGAGCCAATCTATCACCGCTCTCAGTTAGAGAATGAGGAGATCAAGTAAAAGATCCAAAGACTTCTCCACAAGGGTCACATCCATCCCAACGCATCACCTTGCAGGAGCCCAATCATGCCGGTACATAAGAAAGATGGAACCTAACAACTCTGCATTGATTACCGGGCTCTAAATAAAATCACAGTAAAAACCCAGTACCCGATTCCCCGAATCGATGACCTCCTTGATCAACTCATAGGGGAAAAATACTTTAGTAAGATTGATCTAAAGTCTGGCTACCACCAGGTCTCGATAGAACAAAAAAATGTATGGAAGATCACCTTTAAGTCAAAGGAAGGCCTTTTTGAATGGTTGGTCATGCCCTTTGGTTTGAGAAATGCTCCAACAACTTTCATGAGGATGATGGATGATATCCTGTGACCATTCACCAATAATTTTGTAGTGGTGTATCTGGATGAAATTCTCATTTACAACAAGACTTGGGTCAAACACTTGCAGCATATTCAACAGGTTTTGCACACCCTGCGGCAGCACAAGCTATACGCCAACTTGGAAAAATGCTCCTTCGGCATGGACAGGGTCCATTACCTAGGCTACATCATTGATCAGCATGGCGTACATGTGGATCCAACCATGATCCAAGTCATCCATGACTGGCCAAACCCAACCACACTCACTGAGCTTCGGAGCTTCTTGGGCCTTTCTAATTTCTACCACAGATTCGTGTTGGTATTCTCCCATATTGCATGGGTCCTCAACCAAATAACCAAGGGTGGTGGTAAGACAAAATTTTCTTGGGGTCGGTCCCAAAAAAAAGCGTTCGATCATTTGAAGTAGTGCTTGTGCTCAACCCCAAAAATTTCATTACTAGACCCACAAAAACCCTTTGAGATCGAGATAGATGCTTCAGACTATGTTGTGGGCTTCGTTCTCACTCATCATGTCCACCCTGTGGCCTATCATAGTGAGACACTATCAGATGTTGTTCATAATTACCCTACTTATGACAAAGAAATTTACTCCATTGTGAAATCCTACTGCTAGTGGAGACATTACATTCTTGGGAAGGAGACAGTCATCCACACTGATCATAAGCCACTGTAGTTCATGCAGACACAAGGAAAATTGCAGAATGATCGCCATCAAAATTGGTCCACATACTTGAAGAAATTCCACCTCAAATAAAGTATAAAAAAAGAAGCACCAACCGCATCACTGATTGCCTTAGTCGACCGCCAGTCGTGGCACTCACCATGGTGCTAGACTCTTGCAACCATGAGACCTTTGGATGGCCCCAAATCTATGAGACAGACTCAGACTTCGCCACCACCTACCAAATGTTGGGTGTAAACACAATTGTCAATAATTTCCATCTTCAGGATGGGTTGTTATGTCGTCTGGGCCATATTTGTGTTCCATCAAGTGAGCAAGTGAAACTGATCTAGGAAGCCCACTACAGTCAAGTGGAAGGACACTTTGGAATAAAAAATAAAGTGGTGATGCTACAAAAAAAATTTTACTAGCTGAAACATCGACAGGAGGCCAACAAGTATATCAGGTCCTGCACTACCTGCGCTATTGCCAAACCAACCACTAAGAAACATGGCTTGTACACCCCTCTTCCTAGTCTTGACAAGACATGGGAATCCATATCAATGGACTACATGTCGGGCCTCCCATCCACCAAGTGGGGAAATGACTATGTTTTTGTGGTTGTTGATCACTTTTCTAAGATGGCGATTTTTGATGCCTACAAGAAGAGCATCACAACAAAGGCCACTGCTAAGATCTTCTTTGAACGAGTCTAGGTACATTTTTTAATCCCACAAACCATTGTCTCAAATCAAGACAGTTGATTTATCAGCACATTATGGTCGAGCCTTTGGTCATTACTGGACACCAAGATCACCAAATACATGGCCTTCCACCCCCAGATAGATGGCCAAACCGAGGTCGTAAATCGAATGATTGTGCATATCCTTCACATTTATAATTTCAAGAATCCTCACACATGGGATGAGAGTTGTCCCTATGTCCATCATATCTACAACCGATCCCTTCATAGCTCAACCAGCCACATCCCCTTTCAGGTGGGGTTGAGATTCCAACCATTGGGTCCCATAGATGTTGCACTTCCCCTTCCAGTCACCTTGACTGAATCATCTCCTACTCCAAATGAAGCTAACAAATTCACTCAGTTAATTGAGTGGATTTAGCACATCCACCAATAGGTTTAGGATATCCTACAGAAGTCCAATGAAAATTACAAGCAACACCATGATCAACATTGGGTGCTACATAATTTTCAGGTGGGCGACAAAGTTTGGTTGCACTTGAAGAAAGAACACCTTACAGGACGCCATCGAAAGCTTCACCCACTCCGTTATGGGCCATACACCATCACCATGGCCATGGGGGATAATGATTTTGAGCTCAACATTCCTCCTTTCCTTGGCCTGCACCCAGTGTTCAACGTGGATCTCCTTCGCCCTTATTTCCCACCATTATTTGACACCTCAAAAGTAGCAGAACAACTGACACCAAAAGAGATCAACCTCAACTAAATACAATAGGAATCCAATGATCATATTATGGAAACACAGATCAAGGGCACTCGGCAACAAAGGATCCAACTTTATCGAGTCGTCAAAGTAGGGCAACTCCTGCACCAAGGCAACTTGCTCACCCAGGGAAAAATTCAGCAGAAATTTCCTCATATGATGGGGGAACTCAATCCAATATATACCATTACTTCATAAGGAGGGAGGATTGATCCAGTTGGATATCAGTGTCCACCCATCGTTTCAAACTGGCTCAAAATGGTTTTCTGGCAATTTTGATTATTTACTATTTTTATCAATTTTTTAGGTCTTGAACTTTCAGAGCCATTTGAGGCCCTAAACGACGTCTTTTGGGAAAATGGAGAAAAACATTGTAGTTCCTTCATGTTTCTCACACAAAATTTGTATTCCTCGGATATTTCTTTCTAACGAAGTATTGAGCGCGTCAAACAGAGATCGTATGCAAAAGTTACGACCCCGGGAAGTTGATGTACTGGCTTATCCAAACGGGGCCCACATGAACTTTGGTGCTTCATCTCCCAGGGTTAGCTTTTTGGATGTCTAGGGTTTTTTAAATTCCTGTTTATTGTAAAAGGGCCTTCAGATCCTCATTTTAACCATCTTCTTGCGAATGAGCGCAACCGTCACATCTCTTCTCAGAGATAAGACGTCATCATTCCAGCAAGCTTCTTTTCCACTGCATTTTATAGTTTTATCTTATTTCCTTATTGAATAAAAAAATAGTTTTATTGTATCTCTGTTATTTTGTGTTAAGAACCTATTAATAATCTATAGTCATTTCAATCTTCTCATAAAATCCAGATGAATTTTCTTTTCTTTCTTTCTTTTATACCCTCTTTTCATTTTTCCTATTTTTATCTTTTTATTTTTGTAAATCATTTGCAGAATGAAATATTATTTACAAAGTAAAATGATTGGAGGAAGAAGTTTCAATCAATAGGTGATACTATGAAATATAGGGTTATAATACATTACATTATCCATAAACATGAGGTAGGGTAAAGAAGGAGTTGATATATCAAGGAATCAATGAGTACCTATAATCATACATCAACCAAACATATATACAGATCATCCCTGAGGTAGGTATACCTGTGATCAAAAGAGAAACAAAGCATGGCTTCCAACACAATACATCGTGGATCCATGAAGTGAAATGAAATACCATGGACACAAAAAAGTACATGGTGGATCCATGTCATCAAATAGATCATATCCATGAGAAAATACAATGTGTATCTATGTCACAATATACATTAGGAAGGCATCAAGCACCAAGGAGAGTTCCCCTATAGTACTCAAAGTATTATTACAATAGTGATATACTCCATCGTAACTTGGGAGGGGTGTCATGATTGAGTGATTCCCCCTAGGCCCAATGTCTTCGTCCCATCCTCGTGTTGGGATGTTATATTATTTGTAGTGAAATTCTAGTTGAGGTGAATCGAATTATGGTCGGAGTCAAGGTGTATCGATTGAAGGTTGAAGTCAAGGTAGATCGAAAACAAGTCAAAGTTCGAGGGAGTTGACCAAACAAAGTCGAAGTCTAAGATATCGATAACAATTCAACCAAGAAGAGGTGGAAGTGTGGACATGAGATGACCAACTGGAGACCGAATGAAGGCCAACTCGTAGTTGACTGGTAAACCTAACTTGGAGTTGACTGTAATAGAATCCCGATATTTTTGGGATTTGTAGCCAATGATATGCATGGTTCTGTAACCATTTTTGGGTGCCAATATTTAGGTTTTTTTCTATTGTAAAGTCCATAAAGAGGCATGTTGTAAGGTCATAAATGCTAATGAATGAATCATGTAATGTTGTAATACACTTATGCAGGTTAATGCATGTGTAGGTATAGCTTGTTAGTCATGCATATGTAAGACAAATTGGCTACAGGGTTGTTCTTGCCTGTGCAAGAGGGTATGATGTCGATTGTGTCTTAGGTGTGGATGAAGGTTAGGCATGTAACCATTTATTTTGATTGAATAAGACAAAAAGAGATCAGAATGCTCAAAGGAATGTTGGTTTCTCCTAGTTAAGAGTTTCAAGGTAAAATCTTGATGTACTGTGTGATTTATTGTTTCATTTACGTTCTTGATTAAATTATTCTTCTCTTATTCTAGGATTAGTGTGGAAGTGTCCTACATTTCCTGACATGTGGTATCAAAAATTAGGTTTTTCCTAACAAGTGAGTGTTTACAGTGATGATATGCTTTGGCGAGTATATCCGATATTGATTTGCAAATATTGAATATGAGAAGTAAACCCTTGGTACATTAAGATTCATAAGTCATAAGTTGTGTTAAATATCATGGTAAAGAATGACAAGCAGTTCCAGAATAGAGATAAAAATATTCAATGGAAATAATTTTGAGCTTTGGAATCTTAAAATGGAAGATCTTTTTGTAGATTGGGAACAATGGACAACGATCTATCTAGGTACCTAACCAATAGGAATGTTGACAAAATAATGGGATAAACTCGAAAAAAGAGACAGAAGCATGATTTGACTTTGTCTTGTAGATTCAGTGATGTTGAATGTCTCGGGTGAATATTTAGCCAAGAAAATGTGGGACAAGATGGGAAGCTTATACCAGTTGAAATCTATGGTAAATAAGTTATTTCTCAAAAAGAAACTATATCTTCTGAGGAAGAGTGATGGAAGTTCGGTGGTTGAGAATTTAAATTCATTTAATACAGGGTTAAGCCAGTTATTGTATGTGGATATAAAGATCACTGATGAGGAGAAGTATATTAGCCTATTATGTTCTTTTCCAAATGCTCGGGATAGCTTAGTCGTGGTTAATGGGAGTAATACAACCACACTAGTGCTAGAGGATGTGGTTACTTCTTTGATGTCGGAAGAATGAGAAGAAATAACATGGAAGGATTGACCAAAGATGATATCGTAGTGAGAGGTCGACCAATAGATAGAGATAAAGGAAGATTCTCCAGTAGAAATTTTAAGTCTAAGGGTAGATCTAAATTTTCGGTTCAGTCAAAGAAAAGATGCTGGAAATGTGGTAAAGATGGGCATTATAAAAAGGATTGTATGTTGAAGGAGAAAAAATTTAGTGTTGCATATGACGAGAGGCACTCAACTAAGAGAAAGACGACCTCAGACAAGGGAGGTGATGTGTACCTGGCATCGACTACTACACAGTCGAATCAATATGTTTGGTTGATCAACTCAGGATAATCCTACCATAGACACCACATAAAGAATGGTTCTATGAATATGAACAATATGGTGGGGGTGATGTGTTCTTGGGGGACGAATTGACAACCAAAATTGTCAGATGGGGAAGAGTCCTCTTGACACTATAGGATGGGAGGAAAAGGACCCTTGTAGATGTGCTACACATTCCAGGTTTGGAAAGAAACCATATATCTTTCAGCAAGATGAGTGATGCAAGTGTCCATGCTTTGTTTCAGAATGATTCATGCAATATGGTCAGAGCTGCGATGGTATTAATGAGAGGAGTTAGGATTGGTACTGTTGGATTACTAAGAGGCGGGGTGAATCAGTAATAGATAAATTTAATCATTTTTAACCATATAATCCAAGTGTCATATCAATGTATCATTATAATCCAATAACTGCAGAGTAAATAAGCAATGAAGAAATGAACAATCATACACATAAACAGTACACTAGTGTTTTATGTGGAAACCCAAAGTGGGATAAAACCACGAAATGTTTTTTCTTATATTTATTGAAGAATTACATTCATTGGAAGAACCAACTTTGTTTGTTTTCTAGCTGCAACTGGAAGGAGGCTCCAACCCCCTAGTTTCTCAATCTACAACCTGAGGGAAGCTCCAACTCCCCAATTCTCTGGCTACAACCAGAAGGAGGATACAACCCCCTATGTTCTCTAGATATAATTGGAAGGTGGCTACAACCACCTATCCTTTACCCATCCAACCGCCCTGAAGTATAAGTAGAATGATGGAACCACTGTCACACTATCACTATGAGATATACTGTTATAAACATGTACCAATCAACCTACACCAAATAACTTGTACCAATAACTTGAACCATGCATCAACCATGCATCAACCTGTACCTCAACCTATAATCAACCTATACAATAAACAAGTGCACCAACCATGCACCAAATTGTACCAAACAACCTGTAATCAACCTGTACCATAAACAAGTGCATCAACCATGCAAAAACTTGTACCATAAACAAGTGCATCAACCATGCAAAAACTTGTACCATAAACAAGTGCATCAACCATGCAAAAACCTGTACCTCAACCTGTACCATGAACAAGTGCATCAGCCATGCACCAAACCTGTACAAATAACTTGTCACAAAAACCTATCACAACAACTTGTCCAAACAACCTATCACAACAACCTGTCTCATCAATCTTATCAGCCAGATCAGATCTACTCACCAAGATCAATCACCAAGAAAACTCTCAAAGATGTGAATCAACCAAGCATAACAAAACAACTGATAATCATAACCAACAACTCATAATAATACAAGTATGCTACATCATCCATAAACCATGTGTCAACAATACTACTAACAAGTGCCTCCAACCATGTACCAAGTATGTGTTGAGAAATCAAGACACCCTAAAAAGTCCATGTCAAATTTTACTTTCTTGAGTACCACTTGATCTTTTTCACTATCTAAATTCGACCTCAGTATGAAAATGTTTCCCTTACTTATCATTTTGTTTCTCATTTAAGTCTCTCAAAGTTTGCTTGAACATGCGAAAACCCATAACTTAAAAGACTAACATTTAATCAAAGGATCGATAACCAGAACTTTTCCCCGACGCGCTCAAAGATTCGACATTGGGAAGAATTAAAGATGAAAGAAAATCACTCGAGAAAACCGTAGTCACCGAGAGCCAATCCACATTGGCATCGGTGAAAAGAAGTTTTTGTTTGTGACAAGCATCACACAAGGATATCGCCAATGACCGATATTTTTAGCATCAGAAAAGAGCTAAAGGAATAAGCATTAATGAAGAACTAAAGGCTTTTCCAGTGGTCAATCCCCGATACCTTTTGGCATCAGCGAGTCTTAGAAATCCAACCCATAGAGAACATGATAAATCGATCTTCGAGCACCATGCCCTGATACCTTTCGGCATCAAAAATCCTAGGTTCATTTTAACAAATGCTTCTTACCATAACCCCCGACTCTGACTAAGATGCACGATCAAACCACATGTCCTCATCTACCACCTGTCATTTCCAGGGAGGTTAAACATACGATCTAGTTGTCCCTTGAGTCGTCATTGGTTCCCAAGACCCAAGTGGCACCCCAAATCAGTTTTTCCACATCATTACCGTATGACAAAATCAATCAGTGTCAGAAGTTCTTCTCAGGAGGATACCAAAGAGAACATTCACCATGTACCACCGATTCCCAATCTGTCCACTAAGAAAGCGACACGATGGGACATTTTAACGCTAAGACACGATGGATACAAATCATTTAAAGAACTAATTAATTCCAAATATCGCATCAGTTATTAATTCATGCATGGATCAAATCAGCCATTTGAAATTGTTGATAGAGCACACTACCCTCCACGCCTCCACCGCCAACCCATGATAATTTGAATTGTAGGGATTCAACGACAGATCTCTTTCGATTTCCACTCATAACCCGAGTTAATTGGTTGATATGACACGATAGTTTATTTCCCTGTTTAAATTATTTCAAGCATTGCATGAACAGGTTCATCATGCAAAAGGAAGTCTCGAGCGTCCAGAAGAGCGATATGAACAATTCGAAAGATGCTTCCAAGGTTTAGTGAGTACTAAACAACAGGTATAGAAAGCGTTACAGGTATGTACTAGTCTATGGATTTTGTATGATTCACTTCATTCATTTTTTGTTTGGTGTTAATTTGTCTGCATGCCCTAAAATTTTAATTTTGATGGAATGAAAAGGCCTCCAAGAAAACCAACCACCAGGAAATCTCAGAGAGCGTTGAAGCTAAAGGAACTAGATGCAGGAGAAGGCTCTTCCCCAGTGGTCGCAATACAATTGGAATTTACTCCAAATCTAGTTCCCATCATCAAGACATTCACCAAGGAGGTTTTCATTCATCCTTCGGCCTTTGGAGATATAGAGGCTAGTATAGGGACTAAGGAAGGACTCCCACACTGGGGAGAAATTTTCCATAATATCAAGCGGGAATAATTCCCTAAATATACCCCGCACAATGACCCTGACATGAGGAAACTCGACGATGAATTTTTCTCGAATATCCGAAGGGAATACCTGCACATGGTAGCAAGAAAAACTCCAGTATTTCCCTACATCGAACTCCTGAAGTGGATTATCGACCACACTGACACACAAAGATGTTTGATTAATGACAAAAATGGAGAGTGTGTCGGGGTTTTCCTCTCGGTGGAGGTGCAAAATTACTACAAGCTCAGAGACACGGAGGAGCAGTTGAACATTGATTTTGTTGTAAGCTTCTATGAGAAACACGACACCAACCGGGTGATGGATTCATGGTGGAGAGGATAAAAATTTCACCAATCGGACCTCTGGCTGGTACTCGATGGCCAACTTAAGAGATCCGAACATCTATCTAATGGCCCTCATCTGTCGGTTGTATGGGGAGAAATATTGTTCCAGGTTTTCAGAGGCATGGATGCCTCTAGCTTATACGGTAGCCATTTCTGGGAGAGGTTTTAACTGGGGTAGCAGCATTTCCAAGCAGTTGAGCATTTTCATTCAATAGGCTTAGACGCCAAAAGAAGGAGAGACTCCATCCTTCCACATGGATTCTTATTTATTGGATGGAATTTGTGCCAGAAATGCCTTTGTCGGAATGAATTTGAGCTGGCACACTTCATAACTCCCAGTCCATGTGTATTTCAACATCTTATGGGAGAACAGGTACAAGAAATCCTATTCTCTCATCTATGATCAATTTATCACGCACATTCATTTTATTCTTTTCGAGAAAGAGTGTCCAAGACTGTCTGTCATGGCCAAAAAGATGATATCGAGGGTTGGTCACCGGTATCTAGATGAGCACAATACCTACATAAGGGTTTTTGAATCCACCAGAGCACCACACCTACTACCGATGTATGTCCCTAATCGATTAGTAGTGGGAGAAATTTGTTACCAGACCATCCTGAAAGGTTACAATGCTACTATGGTAAAAGATAAGAAGCGGGCATTCATACCTTATGGATTCCATATATGTTTATACATGGTAAAAGACACTTCTCAAGACAAGTAGGAAGGGTTATGCCAGTTAGATTTCTGATTCCAGACTGGTTTTTTTAGCAAGCATGACCCAAAGGGTCTAGTCCTGAAGCACGCGTCGCAAGTATCATTCTACTGGCCATACACCCATGCCAGGTTTGAAGATGAGATTTTCACAGAAAACGCACAGGATTGGGACGAAGTTGTGATAAGGATGGTCAATCCTAGGATGACCAGATTCAAATACATGAGTCTAGATGAACAATAAGGAACCCTAGAACAATCAACTCAAGGAGCCCTTCATGCCAAATAGGAAATAATAGAAGCCAAGACAACAGGAGCTCCCCAGGAAGCAGCCGAAACAACAGAGATTTCCGAGGTAACCTTGGTACATGATAGGAGTTCCCCCGAGGCTCAGGATGAAAAGGAGAGAGGGTTACACATGTATGAATGGGCTCAGAGGATGATGAATCAGATGCGAGATAACCCAGACCTCGTTAGGATGCTAAGGCTTCCAACTGATAGCCCAGAGGAAATCTCGACGAGACCAAGCGATCCTAAATTCATAGACCTTGATAACATCAATGAGTTAGATGACCCTGAATCTACAATGCCAGTGGCTAGATCACCGAAAGGTATTGCAATGCAGCGGAAGGCAGTTGGGGTATCAGTAGAAACAAGTGCATCGGACCCCCTCCGCGAGCTAATTAAAATCTATGATGAGGATGAGAGACCGGAAGTATCTCTTGGGACTCATGTGCATGTCGAAGAAGAAAAGGGACCTGATAAGACATCTTCTCCTTTCCTTGACGCTCGATCCCAGGAGGTCCCACAGAACGAAAAGGAAACTGAAAGTGTCCCATACACTAAGTTACCCGATGCGTCGACCACCCAATCAGATAGTCCTAGATATGAGCCGAAGTCAGATGAGCCAGAAGAAAGAAACTCGCACCAGGAATTTGACATTTCAACGGCCAATGAACAAGTAAGTATCGAGTCTATCCCCGACACCTCTATTTCTATTGGTACTTAGACGCCCGATGAGCGAAAAATAGAAGCTGGTCTCTCGGATCATAACGAGAAAGATATAAAACCCGATTTTGAGCCAGTGTACACCATCGGAAGTCTGGGGAACAAAATCACATGGGGGGATCAATAAATTCCCAAACCTATGAATGAAGTAGATGATATACACATCATAGCTTATGACAGGAGAAGGAAGGATATCATCTAGTGAACCACCAAAAAAAAGGAGGATCACTTTGGATTTCTCCATCCTCATCACCACATAGGAATATTTGATAAACATACAAAATGCCAGAACATCCAAACTTTTCGGCGTAGGGAGAGTAATCTCAGATGCCACCCTAGATAGATAAATAAGAGATGAAAAGGAGTTGGCCACCGCCCTTAAACAAATAGAACATTTGCACCATCTGGCAAAGAATTATCAGGACACCACACAGGTCGCAGTCTACTTAAGGTGCAAGTTCTAGGAGGCATATAGAAAATTAACAGATGAGCGACACTTATTCACCACAAGAATCATTGAATTAAAGGAGGACACCCTTATGTCACTCGCAACATGCAAGGATATGGAGCGGTGGTACGAAAAGGCACAAAAAGCTCTGGAAAGAGTCTACTACATTGGTGCGGTCCAATAGGGCTAATATAAAGAAGAACACGACATTCAGTTGTTGAACGAAAGCAGTCTTGATCGCATAAATAAGTTAGTCGAGTATTGGGCAAAAATGTCTCGGGAACCACACCAAGAAATTCAAGAGAAATGGGTCAAGTGCGAGAAACACTAGAAAAATATTAATCGGGTGATGAAATATATCAAACTCCTCAAGTTTGGCACACCCGATGACTTTGTCGACTTGCACGACATAGTCGAATCACACACAAAGCAAGATTCTTCATGCACCGAAAGAATAGAAAATGTGACTGAAGCAGCGCCAGGGCAGGTGCAACAATTTATGGAACACCCGATCAAATCTCGGGCTATGCTACAACAATCAAGTACCAGTCTGGTGAAGTATCAGGTGCATGTAGTAGAAATCAGAGAAATTTACGCATCCCCGATGGAACAACATAGGTTCCCATACGCTAACACCTACAAGGAGTTGTTCATCAGTTGGTCGTAGTATGAGAAGAGACACCCTTTTAAAGAGATATATTGAGATGACTGTTAGGATAGAACATCACGTGGTGAGTTTTGTTTTGCTTAACTGAAATTTAGCCATTATTTTTAGTGAATTTTATGTTATAAATAAGAGCATCGACCGATTAGTCATAGGTTGATGGTTTTTGCAAGACACTCTCCTTTTTTGGTTTGTTAAGAATTATTTTGGATCTACTCGTAATTGAGAAGTCCTTATGGACCAGAGACAAGTTATATTTTCATCAAATGCATGTGTGATTGGGCATAGAGAAGAACTATTTCCTATCTTGTCTCATGAATAGATGTTGTAACAAGTAATAGCTATTGAATCTATTGTTAAGTTATCTAATGCAGTGTTTTTTCAATTCTTTTATTTAATGATGAAGATAAATCGGTGTGTTGTTGTGTGATAGATGATCAGAGTAGGTGAATTATTTTACTTTCCATTATTTATCACATGTGTGTTTTCTTTCTGATAATTAAATATCTTAGATAGTAATTGGATGCCCACATGGTTAACGTATTAGTACTATGCCTGTGGTATAAAATTGTCGTCTGCATGCTTGAGTAGCGGGTTATCCCAAGCTCAACCTCTTCTCCAGTAGTTAAAAAATTTTCTCGTTTTGTTGTCAAGTTGGTTTATACCGACTTCCATCTTATATTGGTCCCACCTAAGAGAAAATACAAAAAGAGAAATTTTGAACTGAAGGAGACGCCTTAGCAAGAAAACGTAAAGCCCATCGATTAATTGGTTGGATCGCTAGATTTGGAGAACCATTCCACTATTAAACGTTGCAGAGTCTAATTGGGTCTCGGTCACGGGTTTGGTTCCTGTTGTTGAACTAAATTTATTTATGACCCATCAACAGTATGTACCAATTGTATATCAACTACTAATCAACTATGACTCATCAATATGTACCAACATCATCAACTATACACCTCATGTATGTGCCAACTCATCAACTACTTGTCTCAACCAGGTACTCGACATGTGCCTCAACCAAATGACCTCATAAATTTAATCATCCAATATGATTTGTAACTCTGTAATAGACCTGGTGTATATGATCACATACCTGCAAACCTTCCTTAACTTTAACAATAAGAGAATAGCATTTTCATGAAACTTTTCTTTAGTCTCACATGACTAGTTTTGGATTAGTCAACAACCCTAACTTGAAATAATCATAACTATGTACCTGTAATGAATAAATATCTGAAACTGGTACAGAATTTTCTTCGGTGTTTTTTATGAAATTCCTCCATGTATCACTACTTGGAACCTCTCAGAAAATGAGTTATAGCAAAAATGTCATACCTTGCTGAATTCTGGATTATTCTAGAAAGTGACCTTGTAGAGCATGCCCCACACAGAATATTTGTTAAATAGATATAAACCTATTACAAAAAATACTACATACTATAATATAACCAACACAATTTTTCTTACTGAATTTGGATCTGTTATGAAGAAGTTATGACGTTTTTACTCGAAACACTTGTTTTAGACTAGTTTCAGGACTAGCCACAAACCCTATTTTCCACGAAGTGTAACTCCAAAAATACAATGACCCACATGATGAATTTTTTACCATAGATACCTGGATATGTTGTCTCAATGGAATAGAAATTTCATGGTCTGAATCATTCTAGACAAAACGTTATTGCAAAAATGGTGATATGACCTGTAAATAACATACCTTAGAAAGAATCATCAAAAGAATGTATCCTTCTTTGAATTCCATCCTTCTTTTCTTCACCTTCCCTCTGAAATTCGGATTAGATATAATTTGGTTACCTCAGACAGCTATATATATTCAATATGCTCAAGTGTGTTCTAAAATGAGAGATCATTGCCTCTTATTTATACTCTCCAAGTAGCTTCCTTAAAAACATCTTCTAGGTCACTTTGCCCACTTTCCTTATTTTAGGGTTAACCCACTTCTAATTTCTCCATTAAATTTATTATTTAAATAATTTATTTTGTATTCACTTTGAATTATAGTACACTCATCACTTCACTTTATTATTTACCTTCTAAAATCTCTTAAACCACCTTGACTACTTTGACCTTTTGGGTCTTCTAGATGACATATGAGGGTCCTCGAACTTCGTAAGGCCATAACTCTCAAACCATGAGGAGTTATGTGATGTTCCACATACCACCAGAAATGGAATGACATGTGATATCCATATAGAATAGTATTACCTAAAATATATCAAAACTCATATTATTATCCATCAAACAAACTTGGGTCCATTACCCAAACCTGGGTTCTCCAACTTCTTATGGCCATAACTCTCTAACCGTAAGGATTTATGTGACATTCCACATACCACCAGAAATTGAATGACATGTACTATCCATATAGAATATTCTTACCTTAAAATATATTAAAACTCATACCATTATACATGAAACAACCTTGGTTCCATTACCCAAACCTTTGTGCTACCAGAATTCGCTACCAGACTTTCTTCAAGGGTTGAAATCAATCACTAAGGGTTGACATCAATCTAAAATATCACTCTCCAATGGTTGACATCAATGAAAACCAACAATCCATCAACCTAAGCCATCTGTCTGGTTGGTACCCTATACAAGACGTTAGGGGATGTCGACTTGAATAGATGAAATAACATCCTTTCTCTTTAAATAGACTCGATTGTGACTAGACTCGACTCGATGTAAAAACAAATTGAATAGGCTTGATCTAATTCGGTTCAAATCAGCTCGAAAAGACATGATGAAATCAACCCAACTAGGCTATGGCACAAGAGGATGGGACACATTGGAGAAAAAGGAATTCAAGTTATGAAAAGAAAAGGTATGGTTGAAGGTTTTTGTGAATTTGGTTTAGAAGTCAAATTTTGTGAACATTGCATATATGGGGAAAAAAGTCGAGTGAGGTTCCCATCTGGAGCGACAAGGGAAAATGGGATTCTAGAACTGGTGCATAGTGATGTGTTTGGCCCAGTTACAGTTCCTTCACTTGGTGGATCTTTGTATTATGTATCCTTCATAGATTGTTTTTCCAGGAAGGCATGGATATATTTCCTGAGGAAGAAATCAGATTTTTTCGAGAGATTTAAGGAGTTGAAATCTCTTGTGGAAAACCAGATAGAGAAGAGGATTAACGTGTTGAGAACTAACAATGGTGGTGAATTTTGTGGAAAGGAATTTGATCACTTATGTAAGCATTGTGGAATAGAATGCACAAATACCATACCATATACCCCACATGAAAATGGATTTGTTGAGAGAATGAATAGAACATTGATGGAGAAGGAAAGGAGCATGCTCAGTGATGTTGGGGTCACAAAAGAATTATGGGAGGAGGTAGTCGATACAGCAAGATATCTGGTGAATATGTCTTCTTCATTAGAGGTAGTTGACATGAATCCAAATAAGTTATGTTTTGGTAAGAAGCCTTCGGTTTCACATCTCAAAGTATTTGGTTGTGAGTCATTTGTGCATGTCCCCAAGGAAAAGAGGAGCAAGATGGAAAAGAAGGAAGTCAAATGTATTTTCATCAGATATAAAGAAGGGATGAAAGGATATAAACTCTGGGATCCTGCATCAAGGAGAATGATGTACATTTGAGATGTAGTATTCAAAGAAGTTGGAGGTAAGTCTGAGCCTAAGGAAGTTGTTCAGACTGAGAATAATCCTGATATGGTGTGGTTTGAACTGAGGAATGAAGAAGATGATTCAGATGAGTCGACTAAATATGAGGAAGAGGAGGAACAACTAAATCTGGTAGTAAGGAGGTAAGAAAGAGTAAAGAAACTAGTTGAAAGGTATATTATTCCTAACTTCCATTCCACATTCATGCTAATTTCCATTGACGATGAGCCTAAGTTAGTCGGTGAGGCAGTCGACTTGGGAGA
The DNA here is from genome assembly GCA_009831015.1 of Picea engelmannii. NCBI lineage: Eukaryota > Viridiplantae > Streptophyta > Pinopsida > Pinales > Pinaceae > Picea > Picea engelmannii. The sequence goes on from ML813949.1 coordinate 51,530, forward strand.
GAGTAAACTATGGAAGGACTTGGGATTTATTCAAGTTACCTAGTGGAAGAAATATCGTCAGTAGCAAGTGGGTGTTCAAGAAGAAGATGAATTTCATTGGTCAAGTCGAGAAGTTCAAAGATCGACTGATAGCGAAAATGTATTCACAAGTCGAGGGATTCGACTTTGGTGAGATTTTTTCCCCTATTTAAAAATTAACTTCCGTTAGAGTATGAATGTTTCTCACTGCAACATTTGATTTGGAGATAGAAAAAATGGCTGTAAAGAAAAAGTTCCTACATGGGGACCTGGAATAATAAATCTACATGAAACATCCTAAAGGATTTGTAGTAAAGGGAAAGCAAGAGTTGGTGTGCAAACTCAAAAGATCCCTTTATGGTCTAAAGAAATTGCCAAGGATGTAATACCAAAAGTTTGAAACATACATCCTTAGTTTGGGATTTGTGCGAAGGAAAGTTGATCATTACATATATTCCAAGGAAGAAGATGGGAATTTCATATATGTATCTTTGTATGTCGATGACATGTTGTTGATTGGAAACAACACGGATGCAATAAAGTAGGTGAAGAAGCAACTATCCTCCAAGTTAAACATGAAGGATCTCAATGAAGCTAACTTCATTCTGGGAATGGATATTAAGAGAGACCGAGTCGCTAGAAATCTCTAGTTGAATCAGACGAAGTATATTGAAACAATTATAAAATGATTCAACATGCAGGATTGCAAACCAGTGAAGGTGCCAATTCTTGTGGGAGAAAGGCTTACTACTGAACAATTTCCAAAGACACAAGAATAAATAGAGGACATAACACATGTTTTGTTAGGCTATGAAAAAGGTATAAATATCTTCCTTTTTCCCACATTTCATGATATCATCTTGATTGACTTTTCAGTTATTTAGGAGAAAATAGAATAGAAAATGAATAATATACTCTTTTGTGTTATTGATAAAGTTAGATTACATAGATCCTAAATATGATTGGAATTGTCTGGTTTTATTAAAGGATTAGTTAAATATTGTCAAGCCCAAGATAGCAAAGGAAATCTTGAAGATGTGCAAGCTATTGGAGGTTGAGGATTGTATGGCGCAAGGCAGTTTTGAAGATGATTGAGTTTCTCGTATTATAACTTTATAATAGTAAAGCAATCCTGAGGATCTCTCGATCCTCAGGATAGCTTAATTTAGCTAGACTATTGTAATATATAAAGGGTAAAATAGACCTTGAAGAGGAGAAGAATTGCATCCAAGAACTTAGAACTTAGAATTTCTCTGCGTTAGCAGTTTTTGTAAAATGGTGTACCAACAATGAAATCAATAAAAGATTTTAGCGGTTTTATCATTTCTATATACTGAATTTCAAATAGTAGGGCTTCTAAGGACCAAGGGCCCAGTCTGAAGGAGCTATTGTTCGACCTGTAATTGTATCAATTCAATTTTTGTTTTGTGATTCGATTCTCTTTTGCAATAGTTAAATGAATGCATAAGTGTGCTAATGATTCCATGTCAATTGAAAAATATAGATGTTCCTGAAGCATTAGATGATTGTTGTTCCAATTTCCATTACTCAGATTTGATGCATGACAATTCCTCATAAGTTCACACTTGTTGCTCTTTTCACTTAGTTTACAATTGTTGTTCCTTTCTGTTAAAAGATAGTTTTTATTGCTTTCGATAGAATTACGATTGTTGTCTCTTTTCAATTAGATTATAGTTTATGTTTCTTTCCATAGATAGAGTAATTCTCCTTTTCCTTTCCAGCAATTTGATTCATAATAATAGTCAATTCTACAAGTCTTTACTTAGATTCAATTATTACTTTTAAAATGAATTCAATAGATTAATTAGTTATTTTCCATTGCACAGCTTTATATTTCAATTCCTAGAATCTTTAATGAATGTTTGAGGGACTTTATTGTTCATAAACTCAGACTTGCTTTCACTACACGATTTTATCCTCTATAAGCTATCGGCATAGACTTTGTCGATATTCTTTGAGATAAAAGACAAATCCTTGGGTTGCTAAATTAATGTTAAACTAAGGTTGTTTTTAGACATATTTAGAGCCCAACATTTTGGCGCCATTGCCGGGGAAGAATGTCAAATGTAGCATAGATTGTGCCTCTGGAGGAATAGTTACTGGAGACGGAAGGTAAGAACCTGCCTAGGTGATAAGTAAGATGCTTATGCCAACGCCTACCTCCAGCTAACGCAACAAGAGGTAGAATAGGTTTATTTTTTATTTTTTTTGTTGTTGTGTGAAGTGTGTATGACTAAGAAGAAGGATTTTGAAAAACCAAAACCCCCACCAAAAATTACCAAAGCCCAGGGCTCAGTGCTCCCTGGAAGAAGCACTTTCATTGATGACATCATCCGAAAAGAAGAATCTCAATCTTTGGTTGGACCTAGAAAAGGATCTATCCGAATCCCTCAGGTGACAGTTTCACCAACTGTAGCCCACGCTGAGATCCATAGAAAAACTGAAGGGACTGAGAAAATATTTCAGATCACAGATCTTCCACCCCTCGACCCTTTAGAATAAGGAAACTCTTGTAATCTAGAGGAAGGAGAAGGAGAAACCTATGGGATAGCAGAGATAGAACCAACAACTTCCCCCAAATATCCTGTGAAAGAAGAAGGCATACCCAAAATCCCAGATAGAGGAAGTGTAATCAAATCCCCTAGAGGATCAGATGACCAAGCAATTCAAATAAAGTACCCAGATCAAGAAATCCCTGAAGATTTCTGGCATATTTTCGATCAAATGGCACAACCAAATCCACAACGTCCCTAGATTTCCACTTTGGAATATCCAATAGTTGATCCAATCGCCAATGCCCCCATGAAGGCAATTCCCCTACAAAACCTGCCAACCTTTCATGGATTAATCTAAGAAGACCTGGATGCATTATTATTTGAATTTGATGTCCTATGTAGAGGGTATGATTACACCTCCAAACCCCAAAAACTAAAATTGTTCCCCTCCACTCTGAAAGGAGCAGCTCTACGTTGGTTCATGGGATTGGGAGGGGGAACTATAAACTCATGGGACGAAATGAAACATGCCTTCTTGAAAAAATATCAGGATTATTGTAGAAATAGAGACTTAAAAGATGAAATCTTTCAAATGTCTGCAAAAGGAAATGAATCATTAGAAGAATATGTCAAGATATTTCAATATAATTTACAAATATCACCCTATGGCATGTTACCAGGTGAAGTTCTTAAGGCAAATCTGATTAAGGGTATGAAAGATGAATGGGTAGAAACATTGAATTTAATGGGGAAGGGTGATATTTATCAAGAGGCTTATGATGACATCATCCTACTGTGCATCAGGTGCTCTAGAGGAAGTTCATGGACCAGATCAGGGATGCGTATCCCCCTCACCAGAAATTACAATATTACCAGTGGGGGTGTTACGCGAGTTGAAGTCAGTAATCTCTTAGAAAACTTCAAAAAATATATTCTGAGCACTCTAACTACACAATTGGATGTATTGTAGGCCAAACAAAAGAAAACAGAAGAAGAACAAACGTTGGCCATATTTTTCCATAGGTGCAGAAGGAAACATGGTCCAAGGGATTTCCCTTTGGACGTGGTTAGGGTTCGTTCTATCTACGCAAAAGATCACGACACAGAAAAATGTCCATCACTTCCTGGACTGAAATCTATCTTTAGAGAAGCAGAAGAAGAAACATATATGTTATATTTGATGGCCCAGCGATGTCAATGGCAGAATCGGCCTCCAAATACACTACATGACCCTTCCTCTTTCCTCTCTGGATAGTATAATCAGAAACAAGCTCCTGGTATCACATGGTAGGGTCATCCATTTACTAATCAGAACTTGCAACCACAACAATACCCACCTACAAATCCCAATTGGAAAAACCAACCCACTGCAAATCCTACATGGCAGAATCATCCAACCACAATTTCTACTTGGCCTCACTCACAATATCCCACCTCATCTTGGAAAAACTCAAATAACAACATCTACCCTTCATAGTGGCCCAACATGACTACCCAAAACCCAAATTGAAATCAAAGTAGGCAGCGCCCCATGGGGACAAACAACCAACCTATAGGGATGGCCCCTCAAACTCAGCCTACGCTACAAGCACCACTCCAATTGCCTCAAAATACTCAATCACAATTGCACCCTCAACTACCAGCCCAGCCTCACCTGAATTCAAATAACATACCGACTCAGCTCATCTAGATTATGGATAATGGGGAAGGAGATACCAGCTAGATAGGGTGCAGTGAATTACGGTTGAGATAAGGACGGATAATCTCTCCTGAAGAAAACAACATTTTTCAAGAACAAGAGAGTGGAAAACAACCAGTAATAACACCTTCGACTATGGTAATAACAGAAGAAATTGAGAAAGGGGAGAACACAGTTGAACCACAAGATCTTGATAAGGACGCAACACCCTCCCCTCCATTCCCCGAAATATTGATGATAACAAAACCAGTAGTATATCCCAACTTCGACATAGTAGGGGAACTCAAGAATTTATATATTAACATTCCACTCCTGCAAGCTCTCCAGGACATTCCAATCTACGCAAAAATGATCAAGGATATATGTGGGAGAAAGCCCGTCAGAAAAATTAAAAATCCATCATCAACAGTCCATGTGGTAGGAGCCTTGTCTAATCTAATTGTAGGTAGACAAGAATCGATTAAATATGCAATTCTGGGGAATCCCGTAGTGATAGTTCAGATCCAGGGCTGTTCTTTTCCAAATACACTAGTCGATTTGGGAGCAGCCATCAACATCCTGACTATGGAAACCTACAATAGCCTGGGTTTTAACTCCTTCGAACCCATTGCAATAATTTTGCAGTTGGCAGATTGATCAGTAATTTGACCAATTGGCACATTACATGATGTAGCCATCTATGTCAACTCTTGGGAATATCCAACAGACTTCCTCATCATCAACCCACGAAGTAGACTTGAAGGGCATCCATTAATATTGGGCAGGCCATGGCTTGCAACAACATATACATATATAGGATGCCGAGTAGGTAATATGACAATCACTAGAGGGGGTATAAAAAATAATCTCATTTTATATCCTCCTACTAAGCCAAGTCCAACTTTCATATATCCACAATTGCCACCACCGCGATACCCAAAGAGGGATTTACAAGCCCCTCTTACACAGGAGGAATCCCTCAGGCTTAAAAACTAGCTAGAGGACGATGTAATCAGTGGGTTTATCAATAGTCCAGCCACCATGAGAAACCCTACCTGCCAGATGCTGCAAGTTGTTCTAGATTGTGAAGCACAGGGAGACCTACTGGAAGATTTAATGGAACAAAAAATTCCAACTACAGCAGTTCATAACAGAAAACCCGTTGAGATTGCACCAGGTAGGTCTCTAAACATCAATGCCAATTTAAATGAATAACAACAACAAAAGATAATACAGGTCCTCTCTAAATACCAACAATCTTTTTCATGGGAATATTCTGATATGAAAGGGAGTGATCCGCAACTCTGCACACACCACATTTATGTTGAAAAATATGCCCGTCCAATCTGACAACCATAGAGAAGGTTGAATCCTCACCTTAGGAATATTGTTAAAGAAGAATTACAAAAGATGTTGGACATAAATTTTATATATCCCATCTCAGATGGTCGGTGGGTTTCCCCATTAGGGATCATCCCAAATAAAAATGGGAAATGGCGAATCTGTGTCAACTACAGGGAACTTAACAAAGCCACTCAAAAAGACCACTTCCCTTTGCCTTTCATTGACTAGGTCCTGGATACTTTGGCAGGAAATAAATTCTTTTCTTTCTTAGACGGTTTTAGCGGGTACAATCAGATTCAGATTTCCCCAGAAGATCAAGATAAAACTACATTCACATGCACCTGGGGCACTTTTGCATACATAGTATTACCCTTTGGAATTTGTAATGCTCCAGCCACTTTCCAAAGGGCCATTCTGAGCATATTCAGTGATCTGATCAGCGAAGGGATTGAAGTCTATATGGATTATTTCACTCCTTATGGCGACGACTTCGATCAAGCACTGAATAACCTAGAGAAAATACTAGAGCGATGCATTATGACTAGGTTATGTTTAAGCCACGAAAAATGTCACATGATGATGACAGAAGGTGTGGTACTAGGGAATTATATCTCTGCAGATGGAATTAGGGTAGATCCAGCAAAAATAGAGGTAATCCTTAATCTACCTACACCACACACACAAACTGAGGTACGTAGTTTCCTTAGTGCTTCAGGATACTATCGTAGATTTATGGAAAATTTTGCAAGAACTGTTGCACATTTACATGCTTTGATTGGTAATGTAGAGTTTTAGTGGTCTGACAAGTGTGATGTGGCATTTGCAGGACTCAAGAAGTTGATCTCGACAACACGGTGCTAAGGGGACCAAAATGGAAAATACCATTTCACATCTCCACTGATGCATCAGATATTTCCATAGGCATTGTCCTCAGACAGGAGGAGGACAAGAAACCCTACACCATTTATTTTATTAGCAAGAATTTCAATCTAGCTGAACTTAATTACACAGTAACAGAGAAAGAATTTTTAGCTGTTATACATGCCATCAATAAATTTCGTCATTATATAACAGGCTATCTGGTCATTCTGTATACTGATCATTCTGCTATTAGATATCTAGCTAATAAACCAATTACTAATGGACGGGTCACTCAATGGTTGTTACTATTGTAGTAATTTGATATCACCATCAAAGATCGACCCGAGAGAGAAAACCTTGTCGCAGACTTCCTTTCCCGCATACCTAAAATAGATGACTCCTTAACAGTTGAAGATCGATTTCCAGACGAACATCTATTTGTCGTTACTACAAAGCCACCTTGGTACGCTGATGTGACAAATTACCTAGCAACGGGAAGATTATCAACACATTTTTCATCAAGGGAAAGAAAATTGATCGTCCAGCATAGCGCACGATTCGCCTGGATCAATGGATATCTCTTCCATATAGGAGTCGATCTCCAGATCCGCAGATGCGTACGAGACGATGAAATCTACGACATACTTAAGGCTGAACATGATGAGCCCTGTGGTGGGCATTTTTCAGATTGTAGGACTAGACACAAAATTTTGTAGATGGTCTATTACTGGCCCTCAATATTCAAAGACACGAAGAAATATGTCCAGACCTACGATAATTGTCAACGGATAGAAAAAACCAGGTCAGGCTGATGAAATGCCTTTGAAAACACAAGTAGTTGCAGAACCATTTGAGAGATGGGAACTAGACTTTGTTGGCCCCTTCAATCCAAATTCAAATCAGAAGGCCTATATTCTAGTCGCAATGGACTACATGACTAAATGGGTAGAGGTAGAAGCCTTACCAAATGCAACAAAAGAATTAGTCATCAAATTTATTTTCAAATTATTTGTATGCTATGGACTACCAAGAGAAGTAATTACTGATGGGGGGTCACAATTTGCAGCTCATAGAATCACCACCACCTTGGATAATTATCATATCAAACACATAATTACTTCTACGTACCATCCATAAGCAAATGGGCAAGTGGAAAGCACCAATAAAGTCCTGGAGGCAATCCTGACAAAGACTATCTCAACAAACAGAAAGAATTGGGCTTCGGAGCTCCCAAATGTCTTATGGGCTTACCGCACAACATGGTGTAACACCACTGGCTACTCTCCTTATCATTTAGTCTATGGAAAAGAACCCATCTTTCCAATCGAGTTTGAAATCAAGACTTTAAGGATGGCCCAGGAAATCGGACTGGATCTTACAAAAGAACATAAGCAATGCCTTCAGCAAATCAATGAATTGGATGAATCACGTCTGTATGTTTTAGAGTGCATGATTGTTATTCAACAAAAGAGAACGACCTGGAACGACAAGCATATCAAGAAAAAAACATTTAAAAAAGGTGATTGGGCGCTCCTCTATGATTCTAGATTCCAGGATTTTTCGGGAAAATTATAGACATGGTGGCTAGGACCATAATAAATCAATGAATTCCATGATAATGACATAGTTACATTAAGAACCATCGACGGGTCCAGATCTCCATTTCGAGTCAATGGACACTGACTACGACTTTATCATCAACGACCCTCAAAAGAATCTTTCTACGAGGAAGTAAGCAAGGATCCTACTATTTGAATTGTGGCTGGCTGGGAAGGTAATCCAGCCACCCCAACTCCATAAATGTTGAATTCTGTTGACACTGTACATACTATATATAATTTTTTATTTTTTTTTGTAGCTTTTATTCAGATATATATATATATATATATATATATATATATATATATATATATATATATATATATATATATATATTNACTAGAGAGGATAATTGTAAATGAACTCATTTAGCACGCTTTTTTGTTTTGAAACTCCTACTTCATCCCATCACCCAAACCCTATCTTTCGTAGAGAAACAAATGTGTCATGGTTCAACAACAACAATTGGGTAACTATAACAAAATTCATAACATTAACAAACCATCCACTACTTAATTTTTAAATAAACCAACTCATAAAGGAATTTAGTTGATGACTAATCAACCTTGACTTCAACCAAAATACATTTCCAGGTTTCTAAAAATTACCTATTCGGATGGTTAAAAACCTAACAATTGTTGTTCCTTTTGCTCGCCCGATGTTCCTTTGAATGGAACAATTGTTGTTTATTTTGCGCGCCTGTTGTTCCTTTGAATGAAACAATTGTTGTTCCTTCTACGTTCCTGTTGTTCCTTTGAACGGAACAATTGTTGTTCCTTTTGCGCACCTTCTCTGTTGGAAGATTGGTTGTTGTCATTGATGTCAACCCTAGTCATGGGCTTTGGACCGCAAGATTGATGAAGGTATTTGGACATGAAGGAAAATGCACATGCAGATACAACACCCATGGATGGATAATATACATCATGTTGTTTCCGAAGGTATGTGGCACGTCACGTGGATCCTCATGGTTGAGGAGAAATGAATTTTTGACAATGACAAAGTTAATTGAAGAAGGAAGTACATGTAGGCCCTGAAGATAATTAAAGAAAAGAATTACAAAATAAAAAAGTGTCAGGTTGGCCCTAATAGGAAGTACATGTAACCCCTGAAGATAATTAAAGAAAAGAATTACAAAATAAGAAAGTGTCAGGTCGGCCCTAATGTTAAAAGGAAGTGACATAAATGGTATAAATAAACATCATTATACATTCATTTGATACACGTCGAATTTAAGAGGAAATAAGAAGAAAAGAAGGCCGGATTTCAAGGGAGGATGAAGTATTTTGGTGATGTGTTCTAAGGTATGTTATTTTCAGGTCATCTTACCATTTTTGCTATAAATTTTTTTATAGAATGATTCAGATGGTGAAATCGCTATGTCACTGAAAAGACATATCAAGTTACCTTTGGTAAAAATTTCATCTCTTGATTTTCTATAATTATGGAGATACACTCTATGGAAGATAGGGTTTGTGACCAATCCTGAAGCTAGTCAATACACATGTGCTCTGGGTAAAAAAATCATAACTACTTCATCGAGAGTCCAAATGAAGTGGGACAAATTTCATTGGAAATAGTACGGACTTTAGTTTCTTGTGTGAGAGTTTTAGAATCGGATGTTAATTATTGAGCGCGGGGCATTATTTGCAAGTTCACTCTCCTGAATAGACCAGAATTGAATAAAGTCTACCATTCTTTCTATAACCTCTTTTTGGGGAGGATTCAAGGAGTGAAAATTGGAGTTTCAAAGAATACATTGAATAATATTATCTATAGGATCAGAGTACTCCAAGAATTGAATAATTACAGAAATTAAATAAGTCTCGGGAAGCATTATCAGGTTCTATGTGATGATTGGTTGATACTGATGATTTAATGTAAAGTTTTATTATCTCTCATATATACTTGGGTGGAAGGAAGGGTAAAGGATGGAGAGTTAAAATCTCTCTTTATATTGGGGGATTGTATATTCCTCTTGGAGGTGTATCCCTCCCTTTACATTTGGAAGTTGTAGCTACCTTTGGAAGTCATTACTTCCCTTGAACAATAACTATTGATTATTTCTCATATATTGTGCATGGTGTTTTGTGGTGTATTGGTGTAACTCTTATACTATTGTTCATTTCTCATTGGATATAGTTGAATGGTTTAAGTATAAGTTGAAAAATGTCTTAAATTGTACTTGATACTGATTCACCCCCCTCTCAGTATCAATAATTGGTATCAGAGTAGGTTGCCTTCAGAACAATTTAACCACTGGAAGGAAAATCCTGAGCAAAGTTGGATGACCATGAGCACATTTCAAATGGTATTCAAAAATTTGATGGAAGAAATTATGCATACTAGAGTGATAGAGTGAAAACTTACCTAACGACTTTGGGAGTAGACATTTGGTACTCAGTTGTAAATGGCTATGTAATCCCAAATAATGCTCCAACCGATCCAAATGAGAA
>ML813949.1:64489-81032 GCA_009831015.1 Picea engelmannii
AAGGAAGAAAAAGTCCCAAAGACCAAAAATAAGGATGAAGTATTATTGAGTGCCACATGTTTAGGGGGAGTAGCCCCAAAGAAGAAGGTTACCTTTTGCCATTAAACTCAGGGGGAGAAGCCATACCCTTTGCCATTGATGTCGAAGGGGGAGATAATTTGGGATCATGATGATAAGGGGAGCATGACTGTTGCCATCAATGAAAAAGGGCGAGATTGTTGGAAGATTGGTTGTTGTCATTGATGTCAACCCTAGTCATGGGTTTTGGACCGCAAGATTGATGAAGGTATTTGGACATGAAGGAAAATGCACATGCAGATACAACACCCATGGATGGATAGTATACATCATGTTGTTTTCAATGGTATGTGGCACGTCACGTGGATCCTCATGGTTGAGGAGAAATGAATTTTTGAAGATGACAAAGTGAATTAAAGAAGGAAGTACATATAGGCCCTAAAGATAATTAAAGAAAAGAATTACAAAATAAGAAAGTGTCAGGTCATCCCTAATAGGAAGTACATGTAGGCCCTGAAGATAATTAAAGACAAGAATTACAAAATAAGAAAGTGTCAGGTCGGACCTAATGTTAAAAGGAAGTGACATAAATTGTATAAATAAACATCATTATACATTCATTTGATACAAGTCAAATTTCAAAGGAAATAAGAAGAAAAGAAGGTCGGATTTCAAGGGAGGATGAAGTCTTTTGGTGATGTGTTCTAAGGTATGCTATTTTTAGGTCATCTTACCATTTTTTCTATAAATTTTTTTATAGAACGATTCAGATGGTGAAATCTCTATGGTATTTAGAAGACATATCAAGGTATCTCTGGTAAAAATTTCAGCTCTTGATTAGTTATAATTATGGAGATGCACTCTGTGGAAGATAGGGTTTGTGACCAGTCCTGAAGCTAGTCAATAAACAATTGTTCCAGGTAAAACAGTCATAACGTTTTCATCGAGAATCCAAATGAAGTGGGACAAATTTCATTGGAAAGAGTACGGACTGTAGTTTCTATTTTGTGAGTTTTAGAATCGGATGTTACTTATTGAGCGCGGGGCATTATGTGCAAGTTCACTCTCCTGAATAGACCAGAATTGAATAAAGTCTACCATTCTTTCTATAACCTCTTTTTGGGGAGGATTCAAGGAGTAAAAATTGGAGGAGTTTCAGAGAATACATTGAGTAATATTATCTAAAGGATCAGAGTACTCCAAGAATTTAAGAATTGCATAAATTGAAGAAGTCTAAGGAAGCATTATAAGGTTCTATGTGATGATTGGTTGATGGTGATGATTTAATGTAAAGTTTTATTAACTCTCATATATTCTTGGGTGGAAGGAAGGGGAAAAGATGGAGAGTTCAAATCTCTCTTGATATTGGAGGATTGTATCTTCCTCTTGGAGGTTTATCCCTCCCTTTACATTTGGAAGTTGTAGCTACCTTTGGAAGTCATTACTTCCCTTGAACAATAACTATTGATTATTTCTCATATATTGTGCATGGTGTATTGTGGTGTATTGGTGTAACTCTTATACTATTGTTCATTGCTCATTGGATATAGTTGAATGGTTTAAGTATAAGTTTAAAAAGGTTTTAAATTGTACTTGATATTGATTCACCCCCCTCTCAGTATCAACATGCTCTTCCTTCGAACGAAACAATTGTTGTTCCTTTTGCACACCCGATGTTCCTTTGAACGGAACAATTGTTGTTCCTTTTGCACGCCTACTATTCCTTTGAACGGAAAAATTGTTGTTCCTTTTGCGTGCCTGTTGTTCCTTTGAATGGAACAATTCCTATTCCTTTTGCGCGCTTGTTGTTCCTTTGAATGGAACAATTTCCGTTCCTTCCCTACATTCCTGATAGAACGCTAAACCATTCCTTTGGGGTACAACTTCCACTGAATAATTTTCACCAGCATTATTTCCAACGATCTATCATTATTTTGTGGACTATCTCCCATACCTTATCAAATTGTTTTTTTGTATTACTTTCTTCGAAATATCTTAAACTTTGTTCATAACCTATAACCACCATAATTTGTTTCTTTTCCCTTATACATACAAATGCACTTAAATGATATATCACCCTTATAATTAATAAGGATTCTAAGGCACACTTTTACTTGGCATCCTTACACTTCTTCACGCCATCCCTTTCTCTTAAGGAGTAGATGAGCCTCCCTTCATACACTTAAAAAAAAAAAAAAACAATAAAATTTCTTTCTTTTCCCACAAAGAATAGGGGGTCTCATCACGAGCCAACCTACCATGATCATAGGATAATGACCTAAGTGGCATTACCACTATGGCTACCATACCAGGGCAATGGACTTTGACATTTCCTCATCAAAGGACAAGAGGTCTCATCACGAGCCATCTTGTTCACCTAAGTTACAATCTAGTGAGTGGCATTATCACCATCTGGCTACCAAACCAGGATAATGGTCTTTTTAGGGAAAAAAAAAATTAATAAAATTTCCTTCTTTTCCCACAAAGAATAGGGGGTCTCATCATGAGCCAACCTACCACGATCATAGGATAATAACCTAAGTGACATTCCCACTATGGCTACCACACCAGGGAAATGGCCGTTGACATTTCCTCGTCAAAGGACAAGAGGTCTCATCACGAGTTGTCTTGTTCACCTAAGTTACAATCTAGTGAGTGGCATTATCACCATCTGACTGCCAAACCAGGATAATGGTCTTTTTAGGAAAAAATTAAAAAAAAAAAACTAAATAATTGTTTTCAAAAAACATAGGGGGTCTCATCACGAGCCAATCTACCATGTTCATAGGATAATAACCTAAGTGACATTCCAACTATGGCTACCACACCAAGGCAATGGCCTTTGACATTTCCTTGTTAAAGGACAAGAGGTCTCATCACGAGTCGGCTTGTTCACCTAAGTTACAATCTAGTGAGTGGAATTATCACGATCTGGCTACCAAACCGGGATAATGGTCTTTTCAAAAAACAAAAAAAAGGATTCAAATAATCAGGGATATGGGCTCATCTAAGGGTTAAAAGGAAACCCTGTCGAGGCTATGGACGCCTACTGGTAAGAGTGGATCTACCTGTGGTACGGAAGTTTACCTTAAAATGCCAAGTTTATATGTATCTCTCAATCTCCTTCACTCAATAACATGGCTATCATTTCGTTTGTATTCAATAAAATGGAAAAGACACAACATTATGATATGTGGGATAATATTTAAATGAAAATATTTAATTTATTCAACATATGTATCCTTAAAGCATTCTTTTGAGTATAGGTATATTTCAATTCCACAAAAGCGGACTAACATTTAATGATTATCGTTAAAATATGCTGCTTGAAAATAAATCATTGATCCCCATTGGCGGCGATAGTACAATCATTACCTCTCACCCTCAATACCTACACTCATTACTTTCCCCTACGCTGACGGTCAAGGTCAACCTTTACATTAATGAGGGGAGTGGACACTCGACACACTTCTCGACATAGATAGTAATGATTGTAATAAATATCCACATTTGTGAACATTTGTTGTCTCTACTATTTGCTATTTTCAGTAATTTTTCCTCTGATATGGTCTAACCAAGTCTTCTACTATGAACGATAGTCATCCACATTTTCTCACAAAATGGGTGGCAGAGGTGCGCGCAGGGAGCCAACTTTACTATAGGTTATAGAGCAAGCAAAAGATATCCTGCACCGGTTGGGGTGGATGAAGTACTTCAATCGTCTACAAGGATATGACATGAATGTCACGCTTGAATTCTTTCAGAATCTGCAGGAAGAAGTCTCTATGGTGTGAGGCATACAAATATCAGTCACCTCAAAAATCTTAGTAGAGGTCATAGGCCTCCCTAACACGAGTATTCAGTGGACAGGAAGATACACAACACTAAAGGAAGCTGTGGAAAATTTCACAGAACTTGGGGAAGAATTGGAGAAGAAAGGAAAAGGACTTAATCCCAGTACCCTCAGAGAACCATGGAAGGAACTGGTAGTGATAATTCAGCGGTACATCACCTGTGATGGATGATATGACATAATTTGACCTCGCCACCTCAAATTGTTGGCAGCCTTAAAACAATGGTTAGTACTTATTCTACCCTTCTTTCTGAATGCCATCTTACACGAGGTTGCCTTAAGAACACAGAAATCCAAGGACCCTGTTGTTGTTATCAGTCACTACAGATTAGTTAAACTGATAAAAAATAAAGCACTAAGTCAAACTCAATTGACCTAGGATAACCTGATTGAGGATAATAGACCTCCACAACTAGAGCAGCCTGAATTATGCCACGAAAACCCACCACAGGAAGTTGAAGATAGACAAGTAGAGGAAATTACTTCCCAAAGAGAAATCCCATCTCCTCAAACCGAGGCTGAGGCAGACCCTGCCCAAATCACAGAGGCCCGGACCTCATAGACACAACCAATAATGAAAGAGAGGAAGAGAGAAACAACTGCCCCTAAAACCATCATTCATATAAGGAGAAGAAGTAGGTGAATTCAGAAAATGACTGAAGCAATTCAGGGCACAACAGAACAGCCTGAAGAACTTCATAATTCTATAGAACACGCTTCATGGGAGAATGTTCAAGAAATTGGGCAAGTAGAACAGACCTTACAAAGGAATGAGCATGAAGACACGCAATCGACATTGGAGCACTTGACAAAACAATTTTTGAAGAGCTATGAGGTAGAAATGGTCCAGGTTTTTGGAATCTTCGGAACCTTAATTGATAAGGGCACAAATAATATAGAAGAATGCCTAGAACAAGCCTCCTCTTCAAAACCAGATGAATATTTTCCTAATATTGAAATGACCTTTCCAGAGGACACAACACAGGAAGAACTTAATTTTGAAACAAGAAGCCCTCTTGGACAGGCAGAACATTTGGAAGGAACAGAGGATCACCCATCTTCTCCCTAGAACGAAGAAGCCCTTGAGACCTCTCATAAATAAAAATCAGCCAAGAAAATTAGAAAGTTAAATAAAGAAAACAAATTGTTGAAGAAAAAGGCTAAGAAGGCTGAAGTATTAAAGCAGAAGGTGGGAAAACTCAAGGAGATTATTAAGGAATTGAGGAAATAGTTAGAAAAAGCAGATAAGTCCCACAGAAGAAAGGAAAACAAAAGGGGCAGAATGCAAGGAATAAATCCTCTTCCTAAAGAAGTAGTCAATACAAATTTTGTAGGGATACAGACAAACCCTGAAGAAATAGTAGTAGAAGAAATAGTAGCTCAGAACGAGGAGGTAATTTCTCTAGAAACGCAAGAAAATATGACAACTATAGAAGCAATTGATGTTGAGGTGTAGACAGACACCCCAGTATTAGAGGAAATAGCTCAACTCCTTGAGAAGAATGCTACCATCAAGATATTGGAGGAAGAATTAATGCAGTCTCAAGAAACCCTGGTTCAAAATATAAATCAATTACTGACTATGGCAGAACACCATGCACTCTAGTCCTAGAAATAGAGTGCTCTTGTGGACAGGCTGGAAGCAGAGCTTACACATGCCTAGCAAGCATTAAGTCAATCCATGGAAGAGATGGGTGCTATGGAAGAATACCAAGTATCCCAATCACAAGCACATGGTATCACCATTGATAAACTAAAAGAAGAGCTTACATAGGCCCAACGAGCATTGACTCAATACCAAGATGAGATGGTCACTAAGACTGAACATCAAAATATTGTTAAACAACTGAAGAACATGATAGCAACAGAGTGTGAGACCTATGCCACACTCACCAGAGCCCAAGTGAAGGTGAAAAAGGTGCAAACTCAATTGGAAAAAGCTTTGGAGAAAATCAAAGAAATATGTGATGTCTACTCTGATGTTATTAATTGCAGAGCCCCTGCCACTAATTACACGTTATTATTGCTGGAAGGATATCTATTATTGAGAGTGAAGGCCATCATAGAAGATAAGCCTATTTCATTTGCCACTGTGCCTGAGTTTATCTCATGTTTCAGAGAGTAGATGAAAAGGTACAATACTTTTTATGTTAATTGTACTTTCATAATTTCATTCTGGAAGATAATCTTGGCCCATTCATAGGTGACATACAATTTCAGGAATTTCTGTCATTTACTCAGAACCAAGTAAGATGAGGAAAAGCTCATAAAACCTTCTTAAAGAGGGAAACTGGGCTAGATCTTTGGGTTAGGAGAGAGCCTCCAAAGTCATTTCCAACCATTATGCGGCATAAAACGTTTATGAAAAGAGGGGGGGTTGCAGACTCCTTAGCCCCTATCCATATACAGGTTATACGCTCTGGTATCACTCATTTTAGAGAGCTTAAGGAATAATCCATTGCTTCTTCTAAACTGAGATGGGATGCATCGTCCAGTGAGGTGAAGAGTAGGGAACCCTTTGGATACAGGAATTTCTTTGCAGCTACCTTCAGAATAGAAAGGTATTCTCGATTTCTCCAAGAGGAAGGGCCTGCTTAAATTGGGTGCAAATATAATCCCCCTATCATCTAGTTTCTTCCAGAGAGTTACCAAAGAGATTATCAAATTAATAAAAAAAGGGATGATGCTGCTTTTGGAGAACTCAAAAGAAGCAATGGGTTCACAAGACCTGGTGAACCAACCTTTCCACCTTACAACATTACTACTTTACATGTAAAATCTCAGCTTGCATGAGGACATGCAAGAAGGTAAGATGGGGGGTATGTTAGGCTATGAAAAAGGTATAAATATATTTTTTTTTCCACATTTCATGATATCATCTTGATTGACTTTTCGGTTATTTAGGAGCAAATAGAATAGAAAATGAATAATATACTCTTTTGTGTTATTGATAAACTTAGATTACATAGATCCTAAATATGATTGGAATTGTCTGTTTTTATTACAGGATTAGTTAAATATTGTCAAACCCAAGATAGCAAAGGAAATATTGAATATGCGCAAGCTATTGGAGGTTGAGAATTGCATAGCGCAAGGTAGTTTTGAAGATGATTGAGTTTCTCGTATTGTAACTTTATAATAGTAAAGCAATCCTGAGGATCTCTCGATCCTCAGGATAGCTTAATTTAGCTAGACTATTGTAATATATAAAGGGTAAAATAGACCTTGAAGAGGAGAAGAATTGCATCCAAGAACTCAGAACTTAAAATTTCTCTGCGTTAGCATTTTTTGTAAAATGTTGTACCAACTATGAAATCAATAAAAGCTTTGAGCGGTTTTACCATTTCTATATATTGAATTTCAAATAGTAGTTCTTCTAAGGACCAAGGGCCTAGTTTGAAGGAGCCAATGTTCGACCTGTAATTGTATCAATTCAATTTATGTTTTGTGATTCGATTCTCTTTTACAATAGTTAAATGAATGCATAAGTGTGTTGATGATTCCATGTCAATTGTAAAAGATAGATGTTCTTGAAGAATTAGATGATTGTTGTTCCAATTTCCATTACTGAGATTTGATGCGTGACAGTTCCTCATAAGTTCACATTTGATGTTCCTTTCACTTAGTTTACAATTTTTGTTCCTTTCTGTTAAAATAGTTGTTATTTCTTTCGATAGAATTACGATTGTTGTCTCTTTTCAATTAGATTACAGTTTCTATTTATTTCCATAGATAGAGTAATTTGTTTTTTTCCTTTCCAACAATTTGATTCATAATAATAGTCAATTCTGCAAGTCTTTACTTAGATTCAATTATTATTCTTAAAATGAATTCAATAGATTAATTAGTTCCTTTCCATTGCACAGCTTTAGATTTCAATTCATAGAATCTTTAATGAATGTTTGAGGGACTTTATTGTTGATAAACTCATATTTGCTTTCACTACATGATTTTAGCCTCCATAAGCTATCTGCATAGACTTTGTCGATATTCTTTGAGATAAAAGACGAATCCTCGGGTTGATAAATTAATGTTAAACTAAGGTTGTTTTTAGACATCTTTAGAGCCCAACATGTTCTCTATGCAACTGTGGTTGGTATTCTAATGTATGCGATGGTATGCACTCGAACAAACATTTCCCATGCAGTGGGAGTGTTGAGAAGGTACATGTCGACACCTAGAAATGAGCATTGAACAACTGTCAAGAGAGTATTTAGGTATTGTTTTGGCACAAAGGACCATGCTATATGCTACCAAGGAAAACCTGGAGGTGATAGTGGTAAATTAGATGTACATGGATTTGTCGACACCGACTGGGCTAGAGATATGGATCGATGGAGGTCAACCAGTGTATATGTCTTCAATATGTTCGGTGGAGAAATAAGCTGGATGAGTAAGAGATAGGCGGTTGTAACCTTGTCAACAATAGAAGTTGAATACATGGTGGCCACTCATGGAAGAAAAGAAGCAGTATGGCTTCAAAGGTCGTGTTCATGAATCGAGTTTGAGAAGAGAGCTATGAAGACAAGTTGTGACAACCAAACAACAATATTTCCGACAAAGAACCTTTCTTATCATTTAAATACTAAGAACATTGATGTACAATACCATTTCGTAAGAGACATGGTGGAAAGTAACAAGGTTCTACTGGAGAAAGTAGACACATTGGAAAACATAGTAGACTCGTTGACCAAGTCTATGAGTGTTGTAAAGTTCTCTTGGTGAAGAGAGGCAATGGGAATTGTTGTAGTGGGTCTATGAACAAAAGTTCAGGAATCTCCTGTTTCAACAAAGAAAACAACAAGTGGGAGAATGTTGGTTTGTTATACTCTTTGCAGTGAAAGTCTAGTCGAGGTGAATTGAATGAGGATCGAAGTCGAGGTGGATTGAAAACAGGTCGAAGTCGAGGTAGATCGAAAAAAATTCAAAGGTTGAGGGAGTCGATCGGGTAAATTCAAATTCAAATATATCGATGGCAAGTCAACCGACAAGAGGTTGAAATTCAGGCATGAGACGACCAAATAAATACTGAATGAAGGCTAACAGGTAGTCGATTGGTTAACCCGACTTGGAGTCGACTGTAACAAAATCCTAGAATTTACAGGATTTGTAGCAAATGATATGCATGGATCTATAACTGTTTTTGGGTGCCAATTTTTAGGGTTTTTCTTATTGTAAATCCTATAAATAGGCATGTTGTAAGTCCGTAAAGGCTATTGAATGAATTATGTAATATTGTAATACACTTATTCAGGTTAATGCATGTGTAGGTATAGGTTGTTGGTCATGCATATGTAAGATGAATTGGATACAAGGTTGTTCTTGCATGTGTAAGAGGGTATGATGTCAATTGTATCTTAGGTGTGGACCAAGGTTAGGCATGTAACCTTTTATTCTAATTGAATCAAACAACAAGAGAGAAAAACTCTCAAAGGAATGTTGTTTTCTCCTGGTTAAGGGTTCCAGGGTAAAATATCGGTGTATTGTGTGATTTCTTGTTTCATTTACATTCTTTATTAAATTCTTCTTCTCTTATGCTAGGATTAGTGAGGAGGTTTCCTACATTTCCTGACACCCCAATGGTACGATTCTATAGCATGTGAATCAATTAGATGACATCAAGCATGGTATAAATCGTCTAATTACCAGTCATTAATGAATACCATGAATAGATGAGAGGGTACCCATTGATGATAAAAATGGTCCCCGAGTTACTTAGTACAATATAATGAGTGTGAATAAAGTAGCTGGAATAAAAAACTCATAGAATCGATTTATAATTATTCAATGATGTCAACTCACTGTTGATCATGAGGAAGCCTGCCAATGAGGATTGCAAGCTCCAATGTACTAGTTGGTTTCTATATCCCTCTCCTAGATAATGTTCTAAAGTCTATAGGAAGAGAGCCATTGGAGGGCCTCCATGTATCCCCCATCAATTGACACGAAACATACATCAAGAGATGTTGTGAATAGATAGAATCACCAAGTACAACTAACACAAAGACGACTGACATGGATGGTCAACAAGACAATAGATGGTTGACTCAGGATTACTTCCCTTGAACATATAGCATGACACATTGATGACTTGGAAACATTGACTCAAGAGAACCACTAGTATGGTACAACAACACATGATTCATTGAAACACTCTTCATAGTGATTGAAAGAGTAACCAACTAGAGGATTATGTGACTCAAATTGATGGTACAATTCCTAGGAAATCTATAAACCAACTATAAAACAATGACACAAACATGTGTTATGTTCAAGGGCGACAAGATGGATGACTGCCACTTGAATACATATCAATGATAAAAGAGAACCTCACTCTTTTTGTCTTTGAGTGTCTCCTTCATGGTTTTACAAGTGCGATAGTGAGATAAACGTGTGCTCGATAGTGTATTTTTTGTATAGTTTTATGAGTCCGAAAAAGAGTTAAAATTTTACTCGATAAGGTATATTTTTCATGGTTTAACGAGCACTAAAAAGAGTTAAAAGTGATCTCATTGGAAGAGAATGTGTGGCTCAATGAAATGCTTCTATGTTCTAAGCATGTGGAACTGAACTATGCAAAATGAATGCAAAATGATACTGGCAAGTGATGTCTACTCATGGCCATAGTTCTCTCCTTGGGTGAAGGGTTACAAAATGGAGGAAATCTAATTCAAAATGAAATAGGTCAAGTGTGACTAGAATGGAGGTAAGAGAGATTAAAGAAAACATCATCATAATAGTAGGCACCAAGACATAAGTGGAATTATGCATGTGCAATTATAAAGTAACATAAAAGTGATAGGAACCCTCTCAGGATGTGTCCAAAACAAAGATTAAGAGAGAAGAATGAGGCTCAAATTCTAGTCACAGTGCATCTAAAGGAGGGTTCCCAGGCCTACACAAATTCATAGCATGGGCACTAGATGGAAATCAGGGTGTTAACTAGGGCACCCATGACGGGTAGGCACTACTGCACAAGTACTATGTACAAAAGAGAATGGATAATGCCACGATCTGATAGGATCAAACATAAGGCTTTGTGAGGGCATAATTGATGGTTAATAATGAAAGATGGTATTGTAGAGAAAACCTATATCTATATTCTAGTTCAAAGAACATACCTCAATTTTAGTGGATGTCACCAAATATTCCAAATAACATGACTAAGTCCCATAGAATGTCAAAAAAACTAGACCCTTTTAAAATTTTGCAAGAGAACCTCATTACAAATCATAAAAATGTTCCAAAAGATTAAATAAATGGAAGGAAATTACTTGGTTTAGGTGTGGAAAGGTTGTTTATAAAGCCCAAAAAGTTACAAATGTATTTTTATGGTAAAATCCATGTCATTTTCACACTCACCATTGGTGAAATTCCCAACTTGAGTGGAAACCCTCCTACCTCCCAGATATTTTGGAGTAGATTGCAAGAGATTCAACTAGTGGAATTCAAAATCATCAAGGATAGTTAATTTATCATTTTATTTTCTTGATTTTCAATCCATTTTTCAAGACTTTTAGTTTAGATTTGGATTTTGGGAGACCTTGAAAGAATTCACACTATGTGGTCGCACCTAGCCAGTGGGAGAAGAGTGAACGACCATGTCCTATCAGAAGGATAGAGTGCAACCGGTTGCACCTGTTACCAAAGGAAGGTGTGAACACCCCTACATTAGGGAAAATACATCAAGACACACATGATACTCAAGAAGTATTTTTGGGAAGGTTAACCAACCGCTTTTCTATTCCATCTTCATGAGTATATATACATAGGAGAAATGGTTGAAGCGGTTCTACCTACTCCAAATAATCACTTGTTTATACATTTATCCCTTTATTACATATATTCCTGCTGGCATAGGGTGAGACCTAGGGTTCAACGCTCCAACAACGCACCAACAAAACCCTAACTACCAGCCCTTTCGACAACACCTACGAAGCAGATGAAGTCTCACCCGAGGTAGAGACAATATTTTTGTAGGACTCAAGTGTCTACAACCTATATGGGACACAGATCTGTGATTACAACACTTAACAAAGCACTTGGCAGTTAACATTCATCATTATTTAACCCTTTTTCACATTGTAGGTCGAAACCCTAGTTACATAGCAACGTAGTATTCAACAAAATCTAATACATCCAAGCACTTAGCATATAGAAATAGATCAAATCTAGCATTCATTCACATTACTAATCACTAAACTACTATATCATATGCATCTAACATATATCACTGCACTAAGCATAAATCACGTCAATAACATAACAACTATAATGCACAAAAAAACCACAACACAGGATATACGTGGTTCACCCCAGTGTCTGGCTACGTCCACCAACTCTTCTCTTTTTTATTGTCTTCTTTCAATCTTCTACAAGCATGAAGCCACAAGAACCCATTCTGCATAGGACAAGAGATCTGCGCTCACCTCGTTAGATCCTTCTTCCCTGAGCTAGGTTATAGCACAAAGCCTCTTTACAGTCACTTGCACTTAGCCCTGCAAGTTCTCATGCACACAGTATGGACATAGCTAACTCAATCACATATATCCAACTACTTATATCACTTGCACTCAACACAATATAACACTTAGAACCACGTCTCTCTTAGACCTAGTGTTATCTTTCTTACATCATCTAGCTTTCTATTTATACATTACAAAAGGGGCCAAGGCATGGGTAAACCCATGGGATGAAATCCCATACTCGTTACATAAACCCTAAACCTAAAAATTCCCTAAGAAGGGTCTAATATCCCACAATCTCCACTTTGCCTTGCGCTCCGCCTTTGACTAGCCTGTCGAAGTCCCAAAAATGGTCAAACGTGACCAAGGTTCTCCAAAACTTGGTCAAGGGCCAACAATTCCTATATTCACTTATGTATGATAATGTATAATGTCTAATGTGTGATGACTATTAGAAGGGCATAAGAGGCCTGGAAACATCTCCCCCACACTCAAATCCTTGCTCATCCCAAGCAAGTGTGCAGATAATTAATGACCTATTACTCTTTACCCTTCATCTTGAATTTTATAATTTCCTATGTAGTCAATGGGTCTCACAGCGCTTTTCTCCCACCCAACAACAGGGATGATTTTAAGGATGGAAATTTATTTTAAAATGTAGAAACCTTGGTGAATCCTGCTAATCCTTCATAGGCCAACTATAAAATGTTTGGTGATATTTTTGTAAAAATATTCAAATTTATAAGGATTTTATATAGTTTGTATAAAATGTTGGCGATTTTTAAGGTAAAATAATTTTATCCTATAGAATTTGGGTGAATCGTTTTTATAATAGAAAATCTTTTTTTGGGAAAAAGCATGGAAAATTAGCCCATGAGCAAAATTTAGCCCCTAAAATCATCCTTGCCCAACAATGGTCCGCTTGATCCTATTGCTACAACTTTCTCCCTGGTTGCTTCATAGTGGTGAGTGGCTTGTCCTTGGCTCATCTTTCCCACACACACACCCTGCGGTGGAACACCATGCTTCAACTAACCTACCATTTTTGTGCTTTCTGGCTTCCGAGGTCACAACTCATGAACTATTCTGCAACTTTTATACCAGGGGGCTCAATCAATTCAGTATTTATTTTTCCATTATCTCTTCTTTTAAGATCTTGTGTGTGTGTCTCATCATCTGGTGTCTCTTTCTTGAATGCCTTTATCCATCACCAAAATCTCATCATCAATGATTAACATTTTACTACTCTGCTCTGTTGCTCATCAAATGTGCTTCTTTATGATTTTATGGTATTTGAGAATATATGAAGTTTTCATTTGATATTACATGAAGGAGGACTTGACTACAAGTTTGCATGATCATGACTTGACTCAATGAATCAAAAGAAAGAAAGACACTTTTGTTGGTACAGTACTTTTACAACTCAATAAAATGTTGTTGACTAGATATCAATTGGCATCAATAAGGAACCGATCTTGTCAACTAGAAGCTAACTTACATTACATAGGTGGAGGGGATCACTTAGATTTAAAAAACACATGTTTAACCCCCTTCTTTCTACTTAAACTCACATTTTTCAAAAAATATGACTCAATTAACAATATATTTTTTTCTTTTTCCAACTAGACCAAGAGACACAACTATCCTTCATGTAGTTCTCTTATATGTAAGACTTCATATACATTTTATCTAAAACTCTCCTCAACTTTTCTATGCCATATAATAATTTGATAACAACTTAATCATGAATAAACTTAGGAAAATGAGCTTCCAAGGAACATAATATTCCAACAAAAGTGCATAAATTTGACATTGTTAAGATCTCTTAGTCAGTTGTGTTGATGACTTCCTATTTCAGTTGGGCATGCATCACACAAAAAAACTGTTATATCTCCTTCAATTGCATTGTACACCTCTCACTATTTGTATCTAGTCCTTGAATTGCATTGTACTTGTAGCCGACTAGTTTCTAAAGATTCAATACTTTACCATATTCAATTGCATTATTATATCTACTTCAATTGCATTGTACACCTCTCACTATTTGTATCTGGTCCTTGAATTGCGTTGTACTTGTAGCCGACTAGTTTCTAAAGATTCAATGCTTTACCATATGGTGAACATTTCTATTCATTTGGAACATAGGAGTACCAATGCCTTTTGCATGTATAGGTCTCAATAATATAACATCGATCACAAATGTATTCAAGATAATATGCATTCCTAGCCACTGAAAGACAAATATCAGTACAACAAATGGACCATTCTGTACGTTCTATGCAAAAGAATCAACAATATTCTTCCTTTGGCTATCACTTCCATGGATTCCTCAATACGCCAAAGGTATTTACAGGTAGAAGACATTTGCAACTGCCTCCAAATTGATGTATTGATCAGAACTTAACAACTCAAACTGCACGACACATTGAAATTTGAATATATAATGTGAAAGCAATGAACCGCTTCAGAAATTGTTTGTGCACATTTCCTAAGTATGTCTCCACTGAAAAATATGGTTGACATCAATCCTAATAGTATCAAATGGTGTTGGCTAAATTATGTAAATTTGGACAAAATTTCTATTTTCTGTTGTTTAAATTTCCTTTCTGAATCCATAAATGGATTCAGCCTACTGAAAAACCTTGGAGTATTAGGACTATACAAACTTAGCCACTCAAATCTGCAAGGACTATACAAACTTATCCACTCAAATCTGCAGATCCAGCCATTCATCACCAAATTTCGAACAAAATCAAACTAAAAAAGTGGTAAAAAAACCCCAAAAGATAGAACATTTAGACTACTGCTTATCGAATTCAATACCCATTAACATAGAAGGAATCGTAACATTGGTAAAAAAACCCCAAAAGATAGAACATTTAGACTACTGCTTATCGAATTCAATACCCATTAACATAGAAGGAATCGTAACATTGGTGGAAGTACTGAAAATCCTAATCCACATGGCGCAGTATCCATTCGTCTGGTGGCAACTCAGTACTGAATGGCTACATGAAGAAAGCAAGTTCGTTATTATCACCCACTGCTCCATCTATAACGAACTAAAATTGAGATTGAAAGATTCCAGGAAGAGGGGGAAGCTTCTTTCACCACTGATATATAGGTTTAAAGCCTCATATGTGCGGAAACTGCTACAGGTGAACTGGGAATTTGTACATGGCCCATTCCATTCTGATATTAAAATTCCAAATGGATCATGTTATTGTATGCATTTGTATATTTAACTGGGAATTTGTACATGGCCCAGTCCATTCTGATATAAAATTCCAAATGGATCATGTTATTGTATGCATTTGTATATTTTTTCAGCACAGTATCATTTAGATAGCTCGAGCTTGTGACAACTTCTTTTTATTTTTCTCATCCAAGCAAGCATGCAACACTATGAAACCCTTGCAAAACCTCTTCAACAAGCCTTCTTATCATCGATCCAATATAGTTGTCTCACATGCAATGAGAAGATGGTGCACGACAATATGGTGATCACGGGCTGCCTGTTTTGTCTTTTGGTCATTATATTCCATTTGTGTGTAATCTTAG
This sequence comes from Picea engelmannii, assembly GCA_009831015.1. NCBI lineage: Eukaryota > Viridiplantae > Streptophyta > Pinopsida > Pinales > Pinaceae > Picea > Picea engelmannii. The sequence continues at coordinate 80,387 of ML813949.1, forward strand.
TCAATGCACGCCAGGCTTGTTTGAATATATCTGTACCAGATTTGGACACAGGAGATTCGGTGTAATGCACGATTTTGATGTTCAACGAGTGCATGGTTTTCTCTTTCTTACGATGCCAATAGAAAGAGGGATGCATCTCTACATATTTTATTGGTTCAAGTCACGACAATGGAACCAAAGTGTTGTAGTCTACAAAATCTGAGGGATGCATGCATTTAGGAAGAGATTAGATTAAGAAAAATGCATCAATAAACACACTATACTTAAAAAGTATTTGTGGGAAGGTTAACTAACTGTCTTTGTATTTCATCTTCATGAGTATATATATATATATATATATATATGAGAAATGGTTGGAGTGGTTGCACCCACTCCAATCAATCATTCGTTTATTCATTTATACTCTTATTACATAATTTGCTTTATTCATTTATGTATGAAAATGTCTAATGTATAATGTGTGATGAGTATTACAAGGACCTAAGAGGCGCCCTCCCAACAGCCCCCCCAAAACTTAGATCTAGGTCAAATTTTCAAATATTTTTGCTTGGTGACTAATGAAAGGTGTTATTTGGATTTTGCAAAGCCTCCTCCCATAATTATTAAGTAGAAATGGATATATTGCAAGGCTAACAATGCAGCAACA
>ML813949.1:85026-95354 GCA_009831015.1 Picea engelmannii
TTCTTGTAGTGCCCTTCTTTTACACACCTCCAACATACCCTTCCAAACTTTCCAGGAGATTTAGATCTACCCTTAGACTTAGATCTCCCACTTGAGAAATTAGATCTATTTCTTTCCTGGGAACGTCCTCTTGCAAATAATGCGTCTGTTCTATGTCATTCCATATTCTTTCATCTCATCTCCTCTGACAACAAGGACAAGACCACTTCTTCAAAATTCAAAGAAGTTGTATTACTACCTATGGCCACAACTAGACTATCCCACAAGTCTAGTAAAGAAAACAACAAAGTGATACATTTATTTTCATCTAAAATTTTAATATCAATAGATACTAACTAACTTACCACATTATGGAAGCCGTTCAAATTCTCTACCACCAATTCTCCATCTCTCATCCTCAAGTTATATAGCTTCTTTCTCAGGAATAGTTTATTTACCAGGGACTTAGACTGATACAACTTCCCTAACTTTTCCCATAAATCCTTGGTTGTATATTCCTCTAAAACATTCAGTAATACTGAATCAGAGAGACACAGTTGAATTGTGCTCTTTACCTTCCGACCTGTCTTTTTCCAGTCATCTACAGAAGTTCATGTAGGTGCAGTACCTAGATCTACCATGATCCATTGATATCTGTCCATCAAAAGATCTTCCATCTTGAGCTTCCATAGCTCAAAGCTTTTCCCATTAAATTTCTCGATCTCCATCTTTGAATTGCTTGCCATTTCTTTTCACCTGAAAAACAATACTGCAGATCTCGCATTGTAACAAGGCTTATCACAGTCCCAAGCCAAACCCTTGACAACAAAGGCATCCCCCTGAAGCCAATAAAGTTTTGATACCAAATGTAAATTCTAACCTTGTACAATATCTACTGCAAACTGATATTCAGAAAAGATACAATGGAAAATACAAACAATACACAAAGACTTTTCACCTGGAAACCCAAACCAGGAAAACCAGCATATATTATATTCATACATTGTGTTACATTGTTTACAATACAATATGCATATAGGAGCCATCGACATCCAAAAACCTAACCCAATGACCTGGATTAGTCCAAAACCATAATTCCTTAACCGGAAATAGAAAACCATCGGCAAAAAACCATGTGCCGAAAAACCACCTAAATATCATGTGGTCCCAGAAATATGTCGTCCCGGAAATATGTCATCTTGGTGCGAAAAATATCATAGACCTAGATATTTATAGAAACTCAGGAGGGAGTCCAACTTCCTGGGGCACTGAAGCATTGGACCTTGGGGAAATTCTAGTTCCAAACCATTGGGAAGTCCCGACATGCTGATGTTTAGGAACCGGTGTTCCAGCTCCTAGTTACATGCCTCGTTACAAAAGAACAAGGGAGAGAGATAGAGTGTGACATCATAGTGACATAGTGTGCCATATTGGTAGCCACAGTGTCACTGGGTTGACACCTATCTACGTCTGGTTGCAGAAGAGTGGGCCCCTCTTATGCTTAATCCCTTCGAAAACACCTTGAAATATGAGTTATTGTATCTATAAGACCAATAGATCTAAGCCATAAACCTTCATAAATGTCAGGAGTCATAATTATGGGGATTAGTTTAATTAATCACCTCATAATTCTAGAAATTAACTTAGTTAATTATCCCGTGAAAATCAATCCCTGAACAACGGGGATTTTTAGTGTACATGGGACCCATAAAGAGACACAGTACAATGTATGTAGTCAATGGGCAGTGACACATGTTCCCTTTGAATCCCACACAACAAAAACATTTCTACCATAGATATTGCAGTAAATGGTTGAGAGTTGTAATCCCAGGATTAACTTGGTTAAATCTCTCATAATCACTAAGATTATGTTAATTAATCACTTTGTAATCCTCAGGATGTTGAGCGTGGTAGGTTTCTCATAACCTGATGATTACCTTTATTAATCATGAGATAATCTTGATTAACTATCTCGTAATCCCTGGTCAGTGGAACATGGGGAGTTTTAAGTTATAGGAGGTGGGTAAGGGACTATAATTGGATGTTCATGATTACATGGTGGTGCCATGTGTCATGATGAGGGAGGGCCATTTTCCACCTCTTGGTGGTGCCACGTGTCACCTTGATTTGACATATTTTGATGAAGGTCTTGGTGGAATATGAGTGATGCATGTCGAGTGGTATGGGTGTTGTACGTCATGCCAAGTGGCATGACTTGATAGGGCCATGTGCCCCAAGATGTCAACTATAATTGGATCTCGGATGTCAAGAGATTCTAGGAAACATGCCTTACAAAAAAGGTTGATAGTTGATGCCTGAAATATCTGAGTTCACGTCAAATGATGTCATTCAATAGGTAGGTATTAGACCAGTGTCAATGTCCTATTGGGATAACCTTGGATGTCGCAATGATGTGTACCTCTATGCCAACCCACGTGGAAGGTCCACGTGTCATGACGTGAGTGGTTCCATGTGGCATGCATATTTGACATAATTGTATAGGGATCTTTGGAGGAAATGAGTGCCACGTGTTGAATTGGTACAAGTTCCACATGTCATAATAGGTGGCCTATTCTGGATAGGGATATGTGTCCTCAGTGCTAGCACATGGAGGATCGAGCCTTATGGGCTATATGATTAGTGAAAAATGATCGAGGTATCGAGACTCAAAGATCCAATATTCCAAGGTCCCACGGTCTAACAACCCGGTGGACAGGTGTCAAAATTTGGTGAGAGATCAGGATCTCGGGAGGATGTGGAGTTCCATGATGAGTGCGGAAATGGGCCGACACCCCAATGATCGATGTCCCAAGATGACATCAACTGATTTAACCAAGACATTGTTCAGTGGAATAGGTGGCAAGTTCCACATCTATAGCCATGTCTGTGATGAGAGGTGACGGGTTTTGGCATGTCAATGCCATGTCATATGACATAGGAGACGTGGAGCCACATAGGTTCCATGTGGCAGTAAAGGAAGACTTTGGCCAATGAAGTCCCTAAATATTTAAAAGGCCATAACTTTTGATCCATAACTCTATTTTGAGCAAACCTATAATCGTTGGAAATCTCTTGCCGAGCATAAGACAATGGTTCCCTTTTTAAAGGGATTCAAGGAGGTTTAGGAATGGAGAAAATTTAATACCCCGTCCCTTAAAAGGGTACTTAGGAGGTTGGGTGTCTTACAAAGTGGTATTAGAGTGAGGTTCAAACACTAGGCCTAGATGGGCCAAAGACTAGTCATAGTACTAGTCTATTAAGGTTAATATGAGACTATTGAAAAATGATCCTACCTTTAAAATGATTGTTTATTATATGCATTAACTCCTTAAGGAGAAGGACTATAGATTGAAACTTTTTTTTCTATTTTACAATTCTTACAAAAAAAATCTTAGCATGATGACTACGACAACATGATTAAATTGTTGACCTATTGGATTTATGGCTATTCCTACTAAAGTGGTAATGTGTTGATAAGAACTTAGGGTAAGATCTAAATGTGAATGGCTAAAAGTGACAGAGTCATGTCAAGGGAATCTTAAGCCAAATGATGAATAAACTAGTAATTGTAATGTTGCCTCTAAGCATGGGCAATTGGAAATAGAATATATGATGGTTGTTTATATAAGGACTAAGAACCTTATGAAGAATTCCCTTGTGGTCAAGGAAATTTGGTATGGAATGATAAGATCCTTAGAAATTATAGTTATTGCTTTAATAAAACATTAAACCATGTATATATACCTCCTCATGATCAAGACTGATGAAAATGTGTAAGGTCAATTTACTTGACCTATAATGGTTGAAACTTGCAGCAAGAATAATCTATTTGAGCAAGATAAAGAGGAGTCCTTTGGGACTATTTCTAATCCTCAGAAAGAGGAAAAGTGAGATGAACATATGAGCCAGTTTATGAGCTCATGGCTATACAAAAATATGTACATGCCTATTGAATTGAGTACTTGTATATGCATAAAAATGCAAGATGTGGATATGTTGTAGCGTATATGGTAACAAGTAAGCATGCGTGTAACATGAAAATAGACATGTTATAACCTATGGTGGGTTATAAGGCATGGTCTATTGATGTACCTTTTAGATGAGGATAAACTGATGTCAACAGAAAAATTACCAACATGAATGAAATGTTGATAATGTTGTTGCCTATTTCCTTAGGAATATATGTTGTTGCCTATTTCCTTAGGAATACAGGGATGTAATGATAAATGGAAGAATGATATAAGGACTAACAAAGGTAGTGTTGGAGAATTACTAGATGACCAATGGGTCAAATTGACATGAAAGAAAGATGGAATTGGGAATTTGTTGCTTAAGGTAATGCTGCAATTACCTACTTATATTTTGTGAATTGTGGATTGATATTGGAACAAAAGGGAAAGCATGGTTTCGTGCTTGTTGTTTCCATGAAGAGAAGGAAACATAATTATGAATATGTTTGTGAGACCTACCAGGTGATTGGCTGAAAGCTCTCAACAGAGAAGGTTGATATTAAAGATCAAATAAAAAAATAGGAATAATATGAGAATGTGAAAGTGATGCACATGTATAATGTATAAGTGTATGTATACTAAAGGGCATAATATGTCTTCTTTAGTAAGACGGTACTAAGGCAAGGAGTGTGCTTTCTTGGATTGAATAATGTTGTGGATACATTACTAACCCTTTGTTGTAGGGTTTGAGTATTTTGTTTAAATAATATATTGAGGAAGTATGTAATCCCTCAAAAAGAGCTAATATGAAGTGCTAAAAGAGAAATGAGCAAGAGTTACCTTTTGTTGGTTGTTATCTTCTAAAGAGGGCAACATAATTATGATTTTATTGGTGAGACTAGTCATGTAAGTAACGGTAGGGTCTCATCAAAAGTGGATGATGTTAATAAATATTAATAAATGAGGTAGAAAGGGTGCAAGTGATGCACATAAGCATATGTAAAAATATATATACATGCTTAAAGTATAATATGACTATCTGACAAAGTAGAATGTAAGGTGAGAATTGTACTTGCCTGGATTGGAAATTCCATGAATAGATGTCTGACCCTATGTAGAAGGGTATGAACTGTCTTATTTAAATAACAACTTGATGAGGATGCATTCCAATCCTTCAGAAAATATAGTGTAAATTAGAAATGAAAATGAGGAAGACTATTATGTTGATTAAGATAGAAGGAAAAACAAATATGCCTTTGAAGGCTGCATGTAGATGATTGTGAAAAAATCATGAGTGAAATGATTTAAATCGACATGCAATGTGGAAACTGTGAAGTGTGCCATTGGTGGAAACACACAACATGATAATACATGTGATTAAGTGCATGGAAGCATAGCTTGAAAGCAAGATGATAACATTGAGATATATATTTGTGTGTAAATGTGAAATTCATAATAAGAATGCATGCTCATATTCCTTATGGAATGTTGGGTAAATACCTAGAATAATGAAGTTGAGGCTGACTCAAGGTTGAGGTCATCTCATATAGTGATGAATATGTAACAATGAAAGTTTCATGTTGAACAAGTTACATGTGAAGGAACTGTGTAAAGAAAATTGTCATGAGAAAAAAGCTATAGCCTTAAGGACTGCTGAGAAGTGGATAGTGGGTTGCAAATCTTAGTTATAATAATCTTGGATTACATTTCAAAATATCATGCAACAGTAGAAAGAAATGAAAATGAATGAGGACCAATCTAATTTTTGGTTGGGAAATGTGCATAATGCGCAAGTTCCTAAGTCATTATGAACAAGAAGCTTGTTGATGTAGCATGTTGAATCATCCAAGAATGGTCAAGGTGAACCTGAAAAAGACTTCTCAAGGAAAAGAGTAGGAATATCCCAGTAGGGGATAGATTGCAGAAGAAATAAATGAGAAAAGGAGGACACTTTTCTCACTTTAGAACTCTGAATGAAGAGACATAGTTGTATATTTTAAAAGAACAACTTTGGAAATAAACAAAAATGGTAAATGACAAACAAATCAATAAATATGTTAAATAATGAGTTTGGTTGAGATATGTTATGTAAAGGGAAGTAAGGCCTTAGGAATAACTCAACTGGACTAAAATTTCGAGGCTATGTAGAAAGAGTGGGAAGAAGGGAAGAATAACCCCTTTCTTGTTGTCTTCTATGTTTTTCTAGGATAATAAGACTGATATATTGATGTGTGTGAATGTATTTGGCATGAAAATGATGATAACTGTGTAACTATAGAGATAATTAGAGATTTGATTACGGTTTTACTCATGAATACATTGAGGAGGATTGTGTTTGCACTCATGAATACTTTGGAAAAGATGTAACTGGATAGAATCATCCATTAGTGAATTTGATGAGCACCATAGATGAAAGGTCATAAGGTGGTTATTAGGGTCTTCACCAGGATTACCATCAAATTTCAAAATATCGGAAGGAAATTTAGCAGGGATGACTGTCCAAAACGGAGAATGTAATATGGGATCATTTGTCAATCTCGATAGACCTGGTAGATCTAGAGTGGCTAAGAATGGTAGTTGTCGATTAAATTATGGATCATGTTGGTGTGGCATAGCAACACCAGTAGGGCCATAAACCGATTGAGGTGGATAATTGTAGCTAGAGGGCCCTCCCATATGTTGTTTTTTTTTACCAACAAAGGTAGGATTTACTTATTGATAAATGTGCATAAAAGGAGAAGGGAAACCCATTTGTCCCTAGGGAGGATAACCAGTGTAACCTGGGGGAGGATAACCAGTATAACCTGGGGGAGGATAGTTTGCCTAATTATCTTGAGGTGGATAACCAGGTTTCCCTTGAGGAGGGTAACTAGGTTGACCCCAAGGAGGGTAAATATTTGGTCCTTGGGTAGGAAAAGATGATTGACATTGAGGACTGCAAGTGGGATTTAGGACTCCCAAGAAAGGTTGTCTAGAATGTAGTCAAGAAGGATTGGGATTTGGGTTTCCTCTTTGCGGGTTAGGGTTTGAAGGCCCTCCCTTATGTGGTTGCTGGAACTGACCTCCTTGGGTTGGTCCCCAGGATTGTGGGGGGTTTACATTAAACAAAGGATGAGGTTTTCCCCCTGCCATTGGTTGAGTAACAACTGGGGTATGATCGGTAAGAGGGGGATTCCCTCTAGTCAAATTTTTCATGTTGGAATATGGTTTCCCCCTGGTAGGGATTAGGCCCACATTTGGGTTTAGTTGTGTGGTAGGGTGTTTCATTGTATGATGTAAATATGCCCCAACATGATTCTTTGGAGTATACAAAATTGTAGTTTGAAGAGGGATAGGAGGTGTAACTTTCAAGTTACTTTGCAACTGACTGGGTAACACGACTCATGTTTCACTTGGAACTTGGCTTGAAGTGGTAGAAATATTGACTGTCGATTCGACGAGATAGATGATGAGTTTCCCTAATGGTCCTACCTCTGCACTGGTGGTGGTAAAGGAATGTGGAGGGTCAAAAGGTTGTCAGATAAAATTAATCTTTTCATAAAGGTCTTGTCTCGATGGATTTCTCCATATCGAATGAAGAGGAGTTGGTTGTGGATCTACCATTTCAGTAGAATGGACAGGGGTAGTGTATTCGTCATTAAAAATCGGTTGTATTGGTTCCTTATCTAGTTGATTATATGTACTTAACTGTAGGCGAGGGTAATATTATACTACAATGTTACCCGAGGAGTCTAATCAAACCAGGAGTGGAAAGAAAGGAACCAAAAAATATGGGTTTAAAGGAAGGGTGGAACCTTCCTCAACCGTAACTAAGGCTCTCTCAATATTTTCTAGCAAAGGTGTAGGAGCACACCCAACGTCTGAATGATTTTCAATCTCTTCACGGTAAGTGTTTTCAGGTGAGTTAGGAGGTAAGGGTTCGTAGCCTTCTGGAGGAAACCATTTCATCCTATGTGATCTATGATGACCTTTATCGTCCACAGTCTCAATTTTTAAGGACAACTAAAGTAAAAAGATAGCACTCACTAAAAAATCTAGAAACCCAACAAGCAAATAATGCCTTCTCTCAATGAACATACTAGTTGGTGATGAAATCCAACATCGCATGATAAAATTGAGAAGGGGATAGGATATGAGAGGGTGGATCAGTTATGTTGGTGGCATGCTTAACAGACTTACACCTTATGCAAGCTTCCTTGCGGTTTTATCTGTGGGTTACCCTCCAAGGAGCCCAAGTGAGTTTGACCAACATGTGTTCCAGGTACAACAAAGACTTCCCTTCATCATCACCTCGTCTAAGGACCCTAAATATTGTGGCTACTAAGGATACCAACTCATATTCAGCCTCTGGGAGGGTACAATTGACAGTCAAGTCTAAATGTATGGGAAGGATATCAAGTCCGAAATTCTTCAAGAGAACTGAGAACAAGTGGACTGGTAAACTCCAGAAGACCCGAAACAGATTCAAAATTCAGGAAGATCCGAGACCAAATGAAGACAGTTGATCCTCAAAAATAACCCCCAATATACGATCTTACTACTTCGATCGGTAGAGCCTCAGAGGGATAATCTTTGTTTCTCTCCTGAATGCAACCTCATGTTTAACCCCTATGTGATAGGGGGATCCCAATTATGCTTATACGAAAATTGGATTTACTCTCCCTATCACAAGATTCTGAGTGTGTCTTGGATGCTTTAGACATTTATTCTCACGGCCTATTCCAAAGCTCTAGTCCTAGTCTGGTGTTGGTGTAAAGATATTAAAAATAAAAGTTTCTAGTTTGATTTTAATTAGCGTTCATTTTCATGGATGTTCATTTCACAAAGATGAATGATAGTGAAACTGATGATGTTTAATACTCGACTCCAAAAAGATGAAAATAATGAGATGCAAACTTTATTTTCAATGAACTTCTAGCTACATGAAGGAAAAGAGTTTATTTTCTTTCACTAATGAACACTCAAGAATGCAATATTTTTTACAATTGTGTCTTCAACAAAAATTCAAACAATTGCCAAATTATAAAGAAATCCTTTCCAATATTCAAAACCAATGCATACAATTGTTTCTTTGTTTGATTACAAATGTAAATTGAATAGTTCATCTAATGCTTATTGCTTTCACTAATAATGAAAAATGACTTCACTACTATGATTTGAAAAGAGGAATAAAAGGTACACAAACAAAGACACTCTCAGCAGTCAATAAGAAACCAAAAGAAGAAAAAACTATCCACTCAAAGAATAACACCAAAAAACAAAAAAATTACACTCAATAGTCTTCCATATTTGAGTAAGGGATCAAATACAAAGTAAACAGTACTGAGATCAATTAATTTCCTTATGAAAACCTTTAATCAATCAGATAATCGAAAAGAGCAGCAAAAGAAACCAAGTTTGAGAAAAAAATGGTTGAGCTTGCAATAAGGAAAGACAACACAAAACCAATCAAGACTAAAAGAATGAAAAGCAACAAGTTTTAAGTCAAATAGAAGACAAGATCTGACATAATAAGATCCGAGCCAGAGAGAAAGACCCAAGAACTATGCCCAACAAACAAACAGTCAACAACTTTTCAAAGAAAGAAAAATTAGTGCTCTGGTAATCAAGGCATTAGAGCACTACAATGCTCCCTAATACACTTTGGGGGAGTGTTGATCAGGCTATTAGTTCTCTGAATTAAACTGCAGAGGGAACTATTCCTGAGAAAAGTTTTAGAAAAAACTAGAAAAATCAAAGACTAAGGTAAATTCAATCAGAGACTCTGTAAGAAAACTTAGCAAAGATGAAAATATGTAAAGATAGATTAAATCGGAAAATGGGATCTAAAGATAGACAAAAGGCAAGGACAAACCAAGGAAAGAACCAAAACTGAAAGTTCCCTCCCCAGTGGAGTCGCCAATTTCTGTTACGGAATAACTCCCCTGCAGATAGATGAATTTTCCATTGGAGTACAAACCACTCTACCAAGATAGAAAACTACCTTTGGAAACTACCATTCCTATAGCTTAATATTATCCATCGAAAAAGAGAGAAAGAGGGATAGTATGATGTAACTCACTTTCAAATTTTGTCCAAAATGCTCCAATCTGCAAGTTCCAATTAGTACTTGCAAAGGATAACAAGAGAAAAACAACTATCTTATACTCTAATGGATTAGATAAAATCAATATATCTATGAAAGATTAAAACAAACATATACAAGTACATGTAAACACATACTAGAGGGAAATAGGCCAAATATATTGATGAGAACTTTAAATAGACACTTACAATCTTCAGATGATGTTGTGGCATCCTCCCCAAGTCCTCCTTGTCCAACCCTATTAAGCCCTAATATTGGCTCATTACCCCTTAATTGGGGCATATTATATTAGTAATGTTATTTTATTTATGTCG
>ML813950.1:0-20400 GCA_009831015.1 Picea engelmannii
ATCAGAACTGGGTTAGAGATCCCTGCTTAGAAAGAAAGGAATCAGACTGCCTTGTTCTCTGTATACTTCACTCTCACAAGTGTGCTAAACAGAAGTAAGGCCCAAGGCTCCTGCTTAGACAGAAAGGAACTAAGTGCTTTGTTCTCTGTTAGATAGAGTTTATTGTTTTCTACATTATTGCTTTCATGAAAGAGTGTTAGTATTGAGTCTCTGTTTGAGAGTAAGGGTCCTGTTCTCTGATTACAAGATAGTTGTTCTTACCCATTGCAATGTTATTTTAAATGTAATCTAGGATTCTTAATTTGAACTATAAAGAATTGCAATAGGGAGATTTCTTTCCTGTGATACAATTCAGAGCTTCAGTTCATTTCAGCAAGTTAGATAGAATGATTTCTTTACTACAACACTAGTGTTTTTGGAATTGAGCATATATAGTGCGCAGCTATCTTTGAAACAAAAGACTTCCCTGGGTTGATAATTTATGTTTCACTTGGTTGTTTGAAATTAATTAAGAAATTATAGTGACCAACAGTAGCTCCACCTTGCGAGGTGAGCTGGGAGCTAGATGAAATATTTGGATAGTGTGTGTGGTCCCTTTGTGACTCGGGGGGCTAAGGTGGAAGAAGAGTACCCCTAGCGTTGGCTGGGAGGTACCAGTGAAGTTTCGACGGTCGACGAGCGGGAGCTGCACGGAGCGCGCGAGAAGTCATTCGGAGCGGGGGAACAGGCCACGGTATGCCTTCTTCGTTGAATGGTAGATTTTTGTAGGTTTTATGATTGGATATGCATGTTGATTATGTAAGTAGATTGGATGTTTAGATTGATAGCTGAAATTTTTCTTAGCCTAGATCTTTGGTTGTTGTCTCCTATGGCCTTTTTTTCTTGCATGTTACGACCACCTTGTGTGTTGATTGTGACCTTGAGGTTGTGTAGCCTTCATCCCTATCTCACTATTCCTCACCTGAGAAGTCGGCCAGGAGCCCGATCTACGGTCGTTACCTTAGCGTTAAAAGACCTATGGATCTCAATGCCCCGCTTTCCTGTGCGAGGATGGTAAAGCAAAGGCGAACCTATCAGCCGTCTACCTCTGTGGATGTCCTTGCCAGATTGATGACTTGTGTCCTTTAGTATGGCCTCTGCGTATGGTTTATTTTACTTCCTTGTTGTTTATTTTTGCACTTTAACTGATAGAATCCATGAGATCCCTTCGACTAGTTATCCTTATGGCCTAGGCGTTTTCTTACTGTTGTCAACATCTTTATGTTGGTATCCCGAGATGTGAAAAACATTTAACTTCTATTTGCGTTGGTTTCATGTATATTGACTTGTTTTTATTCTACTACATTGTCATTATGTAATGGAGGTAAAAACCTTACCTCTGCGATGGTAATTTTAAAATGGATGAAAAAAAAAACATATATATTACTCTGCTATTTTAAATAATTAATGGATAAAAAAGGGGTATCACTTCCGTGTTGGTCATTATGTAATGGATGTAAGATCTACCTCAGTGATAGTAAATATGTCACACATGGAAAGCACTACCTCTGCGCTAGGATGAATTATGTTTGTGTGTTATCTAGAGATGTAATTGTTTTACCCTGAGTTAATACATATTAGAGTGAGGAATGCGTTTTATCTTGACAGGAGTGTTGTCATTGTAATCTGCGTTCCTCCTTGTGGATCAACGTTATCCTTCTTTTGGATTCCCCACGGTTATATTCCCTTATCCACGTTCTTCCCAGAAGATTTTACCCAACTTCCTTCATCTAAAAATTATCATGAGAGTCTTAAATACCTCTACGAAAATTTTGTGCTCTTTGTTGTGTGTTTTCCCTTGTTCGAGTTTCATTTTCCCACAACATTTTAGGAGGGTTTAGGCTCTGCATCTTCCCTTGTCCCCATGATTTGGGACTCCCACAAATGCTGGAAGTGGGGCGAATCTAGACCATATTCAACTGATGATTTGTTAAGCTAGGGAGTCCGTGTTTTACCTTCTGTGTGACTGTCATCTTTGTCGAATGAACCTTGTCTCACAGCTAACAAAAACCCATAGGTGTGATAGCATTACTGTTTTGAGCGTGCATGCATCCCATACAAATTTAAGGGTCAGTTTTCGTAGGCATTGCACAAGAAACACCCCTATGGTGATTGTGTGACGTCCTGGTGGTGGCCATGAGGTCTAAATGACAATAAATTTTATATTGATGAAATGACAATGTGAAAAGAAGTAAAACTTTTAATTGTTAGTTGAAATGACAATGGAAATGACAATTGTTTTGGCAAAAAATATTAAAATGGCAGTTATGCCAATGACAGTCAATTTTTATCTGAGCCTTAAATTTTAGACCACCGCAAATATAGTTTCAATGGTAGACTGCAATGGCAGTAATTTATAGTTTTCATGTTGGGCCATAAATAAATTACTCAAGGTCCTTATTAAGTCAACTGTTTTTTTTATCTTAAATATTCTTAAAGGATGTATAAGTTCTAGATTTACATTGAAGCGAGATTCAAAGTTATGCTTATCTTTAGATTTTAATTATGGGAGCACTAAGGTGTAACTATGTGTAGGATGAGACTTGTATGGATTAGTCTTTGCTGCGATCTACCTTACCTGACATTTTATGTGTTGGACTATTATTTTACAACATTCCTCCATTACTTGTTAGCAATGATGAATTGTGGCAGAACATAGTATTATTAATTTCAAGGTGCACGTGTTTAGCTTGTTGATACTTAACTCACAATTATATCATGTATATATTGTTTGCGATTTCAATTTATTTATATGACAATGATATAATATGTTTAGTGCAACAATATCATTGCTAGAAGGCTATCCTCTAATAGACTTAGTTGTATCATTGAATGCAATACCAATGTTCGTCCTAAGTAAAATACTTTGGTTATCTTTACATATTATTAAAAAGGATATAAGATCTTATTGGAGGCGAGATTTCATGTTAAAGTTATCATTAGATTCTAATGTCAGATATGTCATTTTTTATGTTAAATAAAATACCTTTTTAATTATTTTTGAAAACCTTTAAGATTTGGATTTTTATTGGAAGTATGTAGTCATAGTTATACCTTCATTAGACAATTCTTTCATTAGATTCCCTTACTGTAACATTTAGAGTGTAAGTGTGTATAATATGCTACCTTATATAAGATAACATAGTTTTCCCGTATGGGCGTAAATAAAACATTTCAATGTCTAATTTATGTAAAAGACTATATTAAGGTCGACTATAAACATTCTTGAAGGATTTATGAAATTTTGATTTTTAGTGGGAGAAGGTGTCCTGAACGATCTTGATGTTGTCATTAGCTTAATCGGCTTGGACTTGTTGTTTGGGAGGGGATATAGACACCTCCTTGATCCTCAAAACAGTTGCCAGCCCTGATACCTTAAATCGTCAAAATCGATGGGAACCTGGGATTGAGCGTTGCTTATGTGCCCTGGATTTCCTAACCATTGCAGAGTAGGATGGGCAGGTAGTCAGTCTTATTTTTTGTCATTTGATTGTCGTTCATTGCTTCCAGATGCTTGATGTGCATCTTAGGTCATTATGTTGTTGTCGCAGTTGCATGTGTCATGTTCGTCGTCATGTTGCGACGCAGAGTATAATGTCTTTATTACCCTTGTACACATGCACGCACAAAAAAAAAATAAAAAAAATTGCACTTGTTATGAGAGGTTTATTGTCGTACAAAATGGGAGGTCTGTTACATATGGTATCAGAGCGGGTTCAACTTGTGACTTGGGATCACTATGGTTTTCTTTTATATGATTGATTATACTGTCGTTGATTGAGTTGACTTGTGTGTGTGTAGGTAATCATGGTTAGAGGACGTCGTGGAGGCAGATGACAGGGTTCTAGGGGAGGAGGTGCGATGCCTCCAGTAGCATCCACAAATGAGGGGTCTAACCCCCAGGGAGACGAGCAGGTTCTCGGACAAGAGCAGATAGCAATTGGCGATGTAGTCGGAATGATGAGATCTTTTCAGCGCATGTCTGAGGCATTGATCAATCGTTTGGATAGAGATGAGGCCAGGGCACCGACACCCACTGAGGTTCCACTACGTGCTTTGGTAGGTACTACTAGCATTCACCATGAACTCGAGAAGGTCAAATTTCATGACTTCTTTGGTGCCCCAGACGACGCAGCCGCCAAGGCATGGTTGGAGAACATAGCAATGTGCTTCGCATTTTGTGATTATACCTCCAACATGAAGGTCCGCATGGTGGTCTTTCAACAGAAGGGGAGTGCTCTTCTATGGTGGAAGATGCTCCTACCACAGTTGAACATGGTCATCGAAGACATGTCATGGGAAATATTCCAAGAGAGATACCTTTCAGAGGAATTCATTGAGCGTCAGCTCAATGAGTTCAACGCCTTACAATAGAGAGGTCGTACGGTGCTTGAATACGAGGCCCATTTTATGGAGCTACTCCAGTATGCTCCACACCTTAACGCTGAGAAACTTAAGGTCAACAGGTTCGTGTTCGACCTTAATGACAGCCTATGTGCAAAGGTTAGGATTTTGATGTCTCAAACCTTGCATGATGTCGTCCAGAAGGCCCTCATAGTAGGGGAGGATCTTATCAGCAGGGGTTAGACCAGGACTCCAGTGAGACCAGCATGGTAGGTGTCATCTGGAGTAGAGAAACATCAAACACCAGCTAGACATACGTCGGGATATTGTGGCTGCCAGAGGAGATCCACTTTCACTACACCTCGGCGACCGACGCCTCAGTAGAAGACACCTTATCGGGGACCACAATATCAACAACAGTAGTTTAGGCCTGTCCAGCAGAATAGACCAGGATTCCAGGCCGGTGGGTTGTCATCTTCCACTTCGGGTACCAGGACTTCTGGGTTGAAGAAGGGGTGTTGGATATGTGGGGAGCCACACTACCAGCGCGACTGCCCTGTGGATAGGACCAGAGTGTCCAGATCATTCGGACCCACTTTTGTGGGGGATATGGGCAAGGCCCATCAGATTCATGCAGCGATGAATAACCACCAAGCAGAGCATCAATCGACTGTGCTTGAGACGACAGGTACTGTCGCTTACCAGACCCTTAGTATTTTGATAGATACCAGTGCTAGCGAGAGTTTCATTTCTGGTGCAGCGCTAAATAGGATTAAGGTAAAGGCAGTCGAACAGGACAAGTTTAGCTTTGTGGAGATGGATTCAGGAGCCAAACAGAAGGTTGGAGGAAAGGTTACGAGCTGTGTCCTTAACCTGGGAGAGTTTGTCACAAGGACCAACCTGTACTTCATGATCCTAGGATCTTATGATGTCATGATTGGTATGGATTGGTTGGAATCGCATAAGGTGATACTTAATTGTAAGACGAAATGGTTGAGCCTAGTCGATGACGAGGGAAAGAGACATGTGATTGGAGGCCAGAACCAGGGAGTTTCCCTATGGTTCATCTCTTCCTTGCAACTTCAGAAGAGCATGCACAAGGGGTGCAAGATTTATGTGATCCTTGCGTTAAACGAGAAGGGAGTAGTGGAAGGCTTAAAACACCTTCCGGTGGTGAGAGTGTTTGCGGATGTGTTTCCAGAGGATTTACTTGGGATGTCGCCGGAGAGGGAATTGGATTTTACCATAGACCTAAAACTGGGGATGGAACCAATAGAAAGAACGCCTTATCGGATGTCGACTTCAGAGTTACAAGACTTGAAAATGCAACTGAAGGAGTTGTTGGACATGGGTCTGATACGTCCTAATGTGTCACCGTGGGGTGTACCTGCTATTTGTATACGAAAGAAGGATGGGTCATGGAGGCTCTGCATTAACTATCGTCAACTGAACAAGGCCACGATCAAGAACCAGTATCCACTGCCGAGAATTGATGACTTGTTCGATCAAATGAAAGGTGCGATGATGTTCTCCAAGATTGATTTGCGATCAGGGTATCACCAGTTACGGATCAAGGAGGGTGATGTCCCTAAGACCACCTTTAAGATGAGGTTTGGACATTATGAGTTTATTGTTTTACCGTTTGGACTGCCAAACGCCCTAGGGGTATTTATGAGTTTGATGAACAGGGTGTTCCGCGAGTACTTGGACAAGTTCATCCAAATGTTCATTGACAATATTTTTATTTACTCTCGGACGACAGAGGAGCATGACAAGAACTTGCGCTTGGTACTACAGTGTCTGTGAGAGCACAAATTGTATGGCAAGTTGTCCAAATGCTCGTTTTATCAATCGAATATTCACTACTTAGGGCATGTCATCTCCGATGAAGAAATCATCATGGATCCAGCCAAGGTCGAGGCTATTATGGAATGGCCTGCACCGACAAATGTCCCAAAAGTGCGTAGCTTCAAGGGTTTAGTATGATACTATCAAGGGTTTAGTATGATACAACACATATTTATGCAAAGTGACCTAAACGCGCGACAATGGTGTTGGTCGGAATTGCTTAGCGAGTACGACTTCGAGATTACTTACATAAAAGGAATAGTGAACCAAGTGGCAGATGCATTGAGTTGGAGACCAGACATATTTTTTGTGTTGCCTCTTCATATGAATCTACATGAAAAGATTCTAACTTTACAGTGTGACGATGACTGGTACAAAGAGGTCGAGGGTTTTATCGAATAAAACACCATGATGGTACCATGATTTTAGGGATAGTCATTTGATAGTGATGGCTTATTGAGGTTTAAAATTCGGATCTACGTACCTCCAAATGATGTTTTGAGGATGTTGATCCTAAGAAAGGCTCATAAAGAAGTATATATGGCTCACCCGGGGGTCACGAAGATGAGGGAAGACCTTAAACCCTTATTCTTCTAGAAGGGAATGAAGGCAGCCATAGTCAACTATGTGGCCAAATGTCTAGAATGTCAATAGGTAAAGGATGAACATAGACACCCAGCAGGATTACTACAACCAGATGCTATTCCGGAATCGAAATGGGAAGTTATCTCAATGGATTTTATTGTTGGATTGCCACTGACGGCAAGGAGACATGACTCAATTTTCGTAGTAGTAGACACTCTGAAGAAGAGTGCTCACTTTATTCTCGTGCGTATGATGTATCAGGCACCCAACATAGCTAGAGTTTTCATCAGTGAGATTGTGAGGCTGCATGGTCTGCCTAAGAGGATTATATCCAATCGAGGATCGGTGTTTACTGGATGATTTTGGATGAGTTTCCACAAGGCCTTGGGAACCCAACTTAACTTTAGTACTGCGTATCACCCAGAGACTGACAGACAAACCGAATGAATGAACCAAACCTTGGAGGAAATTTTGCGCATGTACGTGATGGACCAACAAAAACATTGGGAGGAATTCTTGCCTCTAGTAGAATTCGCTTATAACAACAGTTCCCAGAGCACCATTACGATGGCGCCTTTTGAGTTTCTTTATGGGCGACCGTGTCAGACGCCCTTGAGTTGGGATCGGCTTGAGGATAGGGTCCTGGTGGGACCAGAAGCGAACCAAGAAATGGAAGAGCAGATGCAAACCATAAGACAATGGATAAAAGAAGCCCAGGATCGATAGAAGGGTTATGACGATGCACACCGAGTCGACCGTAGTTACGAGGTCGACGATCGAGTCTTCTTGCGGGTTAAACCGCATAAGAGTTCGATCAAGTTTGGGAAGGGAGAAAAACTCTCTCCTAGGTTCATGGGACCTTTCAAGATTGTGGAGAGAAAGGGGCCCATGGCCTATCGACTATCCTTGCATGATTCTTTGAGGCGTATGCACGATGTTTTTCATGTATCTATTTTGAGACATTATATAAGTGATCCTACACATGTTATTGACATGAGTTCCTTGCAGGTATCAGATAAGGGAGTGCTCACGGCTGAGCCGGTCTGCATATTGTATCATCACATTCGATAGCTACGACGTCGAACGATAGATCAGGTCAAGGTCCAGTGGGACAATTATAGTCCGCACTCGGCGACCTGGGAGGACGCATATGATATGCGTCAGGAATTTCCATTTTTGTTTGATAGATAGACATATGATACTATGATACACTTTATTTCAGCATATATATTGTGAAACTTCGGGACAAAGTTTAGACCAAGAGGGGGTGTATGTAACATCCTGATCTGGCATACCAAGCGAACTTATTCTTTGAGGACACTTGCTTGCAAGTGATCTGGATTATTATGCTATTAAAACTTTTGACTTTGATTATGATTTGTTATGGGTTGATGACATGTTGTTTTACTACATTGACATAGACATGTGCTATTGACTCAGTTTTACTGAGTATGCAAGGTTTTGGACCTGGATGATGTAGGGGCATCAACGAAACCCCTTGGACTTTAGATCGAGTCAAGGAGTGTGTCATTGGGGTTTGATTTCTTTACTGTGATTTTAGTGCATCTGAATGGATGATATGATATGGATATGTTCTGACATGATTTGTTGATGATGCAGGCTGACGATAGCTTGCTGACCAGACTCACATATGGAATAAAGGGGTCACACATGATTACTAGAGATGTTGAGGGAGAGGTGTGGACAACATCCCTGCCACATCCTACTAGCACTCCCACCATGGCTCGAACTGTAGGTTAACAATTACCTAGTTCGAGAGGACCCACAATGCCATGGGGGAAGACTGCGGCAGTCGCTCACGATGATTCTAAGGGGTGCACAATAAGACAAGGGCCTTATTCCTTAGAAGCCCTTAGTCTCCCACAAGTTCACTTGGCCGAGTGTTGAATCCAGAGGTTATTTATGTCTACCAAATCAGTCAATATGTGAGTGGCACCCTTGGAGCACGTAGTGCGTCCTGAAGGGCACGTCGTGCAAAGGAACAGATGAGGCGTGTGGCACCCTTGGAGCACCTAGTGCATCTTGAAGGGCACATCACGTTGTTGATGATAGAGGGATGAACATAGATGGCCCTAAGACAAATAACATGTTAATTAATTTTAAAACACTTTCCCTAATTAAATGTCACCCAGTACGAAAATTAAGGCCTAAGTCTAAATTACGCTAGTGGTTGAACCTTGTCTTCTCAAAAAAAAAATATAATAGTAATAATAATAATAAAAATGACTTAAATAATAATTTTGACCTTCGTTAAATCTTGTAACATGAAGGGAGTAAGAAATTAAGTTATGCATAAAAATAAAATCTATGGTGATAAATGTAAAAAGGGGAATTAATTATTTTATCTTTTTGATATTTACAAAAAAAATAAAAATAAATACTATTTAAATGATAAAAGGGAAAAGGGGTTCAATTCCACACCTTCCTTTTTGAGTTCTAACTAAAAGGGGAAAGAGGGAAAATATTAAAATTTAGGAAACTAGGAAAAGATGCAACATAAAAAGGGAAAAAGGGGGACCTAAGGGAAAAAGCATAAGTCAACTTAGTATAGAATCTACCATTTAAGAGCCTTCTAATTTTAAATTGAATTAGCAACTTCATAATAGGGAAAGCCTTTAAAACCTGTAAGGGAATTTGGGGACACCTAGGAGTGATTCTAGGAGTGACTCTAGGTGGGTAAGGGAAATAAGATAATTAATTAATTAAAGAAACTAAATAATGGAGGAATGTAGGGGATGGGTGGCACTTGTACGGAGGAGAATTTTTAGGAATTTATTTTTAAAACTTTAATTAAATGAGATTTTAGGAAAGAAAGGAAGATCAAAACTCTATATATTGAAGGAGGAAAAAGGATGAAGGATCATCTTCTGTTTGTGTAACGTTATGCTACAGAAATATCGACTTGACTAATTTACTTGTGGGAGTTGGGATACCCATCTCAGAGAGGAGTGGTAGCTCAACCTTGCAAGGTGATATGGGAGCTAGACGAAATATTTGGATAGTGTGTGTGGCCCCTTTGCGGCTCATGGGTTTAAGGGGGAAGAAGAGTACCCCTAGCGTTGGCTGGGAGGTACCGGTGAAGTCTCAACGGTTGACGAGCGGGAGCTACACGGAGCACTTGGGAAGTCATTCAGAGAAGGAAAACAGGCCACGATATGCCTCTTTCGTTGAATGGTAGATTGTTGTAGGTTTTATGATTGGATCTGCATGTTGATTATGTAAGTAGATTGGATGTTTAGATTGATAGCTGAATTTTTTCTTAGCCTAGCTCTTTTGTTTTCGTCTCCTATGGCCTTGTTTTCTCGCATGTCGCGACCGCCCTGTGTGTTTATTGTGACCTTGAGTTTGTGTAGCCTTCATCCCTAGCTCACCAGTCCTCGCCCGAGCAGTTGGCCAGGAGCCTGATCTACGGTCGTCGCCTTAGCGTTAAAAGACCTATGGATCTCAACGCCCTGCTTTCCTGTGTGAGGATGGTGAAGCGAAGGTGAACCTATCAGCCATCTACCTCTGTGGATGTCCTTGCCAGATTGATGACTTGCGTCCTTCAACATAGCCTCTGCGTATGGTTTATTTTTCTTCACTATTTTTTATTTTTGTGCTTTGACTGATAGAATCCCAAAGATCCCTTCAACTAGTTATCCTTATGGCCCAAGCATTCTCTTACTATTGTCAACATCTTTATGTTGGTATCGTGAGATGTCAAAAGCATTTAACTTCTATCTGCGTTGGTTTCATGTAGATTGACTTGCTTTTATTCTGCTGCATTGTCAGTATGTAATGGAGGTAAAAACCTTACCTCTGCGATGGTAATTTTGAAACGGATGACAAAAAAAACATATATATTACTCTACTATTTTAAATAGTTAATGGATAAAAAAGGGGTATCACTTCCACGTTGGTCATTATGTAATGGCTGTAATATCAACCTCAATGATAGTAAATATGTGACACATGGAAAGAGCTACCTCTGCGCTAGAATGAATGATGTTTGCGTGTTATCTAGAGATGGAATTGTTTTACCCTGAGTTAATACATGTTACAGTGAGGAATGTGTTTTATATTGACAAGAGTGTTCTCCTTATACTCTGCATTCCTCCTTGTGGATCAACATTATCCTTCTTATGGATTCCCTCTGGTTATATTCCCTTATCTGCGTTCTTCCCAGAAGATTTTACCCAACTTCCTTCATCTAAAAATTATCATGAGAGTCTTAAATACCTTTGTGAAAATTTGGTGCTCTTTGCTGTGTGTTTTCCCTTGTCTGAGTTTCATTTTCCCACAACGTTTTAGGAGGGTTTAGGCTCTGTGCCTTCCCTTGTCCCCATGATTTGGGACTACCACGAATGTTGGAAGTGGGGCGAATCTAGACCAGATTCAATTGATGATTTGTTAAGCTAGGGAGTCTGTGTTTTACCTTCTGCGTGACTGGAATCTTTTTCGAATGAGCCTTGTCTCGTGGCTAACATAAACCCATAGGTGCGATAGCATTACTGTTTTGCGCATGCATGCATCCCATACAAATTTAAGGGGCATTTTTGGTAGGCACTGCACAAGCAACACCCCTATGGTGATTGCGTGACGTTCTGGTGGTGGCCATGAGGTCTAAATGACAGTAAATTTTATATTGATGAAATGACAGTGTGAAAAGTAGTAAAACTTTTAATTGTTTGTTGAAACGACAGTGGAAATGACAGTTGTTTTAGCAGAAAATCTTAAAATGGAAGTTACACCAATGACAGTCAATTTTTATCTGAGCCTTAACTTTTAGACCACCATAAATATAGTTTCAATGGCAGACTGCAATGGCAGTAATTTATAGTTTTCATGTTGGGCCATAAATAAATTACTCAAGGTCCTTATTAAGTCAACTATTTTTTTTATCTTAAATATTCTTAATGGATGTATAAGTTCTAGATTTACATTGAAGCGAGATTCGAAGTTATGCTTATCTTTAGATTTCAATTATGGGAGCAATGAGGTGTAACTATGTGTAGGATGGGACTTGTATGGATTAGTCATTGCTGCGATCTACCTTACCTGGCAACTTATGTACTGGTCTATTATTTTACAACATTCCTTGATTACTTGTTAGCAATGATGAATTGTGGTAGAACATAGTATTATTAATTTCAAGGTGCACTTGTTTAGCTTGTTGATACTTAACTCACAATTATATCATGTATATATTGTCTGTGATTTCAATTTATTTAAATGACAGTGATATAATATGTTTAGTGCAACAATATCATTGTTGGAAGGCTATCCTCTAATAAACTTAGTTGTATCGTTGAATGCGATACCAATTTTCGTCCTAAGTAAAATACTCTGGTTATCTTTACATATTATTAAAAAGGATATAAGATTTTATTGGAGGCAAGATTTCAAGTTAAAGTTATCATTAGACTCTAATGTCAGGTATGTCATTTTTTATGTTAAATAAAATACCTTTTTAATTATTTTTGAAAACCTTTAAGATTTGGATTTTTATTGGAAGTATGTAGTCAAAGTTATACCTTCATTAGACAATTCTTTAATTATATTCCCTTACTGTAACATTTAGAGTGTAAGTGTGTATAATATGCTACCTTATATAGGATAACATAGTTTTCCCGTATGGGCGTAAATAAAACATTTCAATTCCTAATTTATGTAAAAGACTATATTAAGGTCGACTATAAACATTCTTGAAGGATTTATGAAATTTTGATTTTTAGTGGGAATAGGTGTCCTGGACGATCTTGATGTTGTCATTAGCTTAATCGGCTTGGACTTGTTGTTTGGGAGGGTATGTAGACACCTCCTTGTTCCTCAGAACAGTTGCCAACCCGGATACCTTAAATCGTCAAAATCGATGGGAACCTGGGATTGAGCATTGCTTATGTGCCCTGGAGTTCCTAACCATTGCAGGGTAAGATGGGCAGGTAGTAAGTCTTATTTTTCGTCAGTTGATTGTCGTTCATTGCTTCCAGGTGCTTGATGTGTGTCTTAGGTCGTTATGTTGTTGTCGCATTTGCATGTGTCACATTCGTCATTGTGTTGTGATGCAGAGTATAATGTCTTTATTACCCTTGTACACATGCACACACAAAAAAAAAAAGAAAAAAAAAATTGCACTTGTAATGAGAGGTTTGTTGTCATACGAAACGGGAGGTCTGTTACATTCACCAATTAACAAAATCCATGTTGATAGTGCTATCCCTCATCTTAAATTAGTAAAAACTAAAACTAAATGTAAGAATGAAATTTATACTACAATATCTTTTATGATTTACGAGTCAAAAAAGTCTAAACATCTTTTCCTCGACACTTTATTAAAATACTATGTTTCTTCAACCAATAACCTTGAGTAAAAACTAAAATTAAATGTAAAATAAAATTTGTACTACAATATGTTTTATGATTTACCACTCAAAAAAATTCCAAACATCTTTTTCTCAACACTTTATTAAAATACATTGTTTTTGCAACCAATAACCTTGATTTTGCATGTTTTTGAGTTTCATTATAAGTCCAAAGTTACATCTATAATAGTTCTCATAGGATGTTACTATGCTTATATAAACATAAAAATCTATGTATGAACATCAATTAAAAAAAGTGATCAATAAAATCTATATAGACATTATTAGAAAAGTCCTTATTAACATTTACCAAAATATCTTTAATGAAAAATAAAAATAAATTATAAAAATTACAGACTCTCTAGAATTGTTAATTCTAGATACCAATTAAACATATAAAACAATAATAATAACAAATAATAAATATTGATGATAATAACAATTAAACATATAAAACAATAATACTAACAATTAACAAATATCGATAATAATAACAAATATTAATAGGAGTTTATTGATTTATAAAACAAGGCACTGTTATTCCTCATAAAATTAAAATCCCCCCATTTTCATTTTTATTTTTCACAGATAGGTGCACTCATGCAAATAGAACATAACATTTACACTTAGAATCAAGTGTATGTCTTAATTGACTTTGACAAATATACTTCATTCGTAGTTTATTAATTAAATATTTTGAAATTAAATGTTGTAAGTTAGACATAAAATTATTCAACTTCCAAATGTATTATGTTGATCACTAAATTAAAATTAATTAATATGATCCAAAAAAATTAGTTATTCAATTAAATCAAATTTGATCTTTATTATAATTTTTTTAATAATAATTAAAAAACAATTCTCCATATATAATTAATCCAATTACCCAAATGAGGTTAAATCTACGTGATTTAATGAAACATATATATTTAATCCAATTAGCCAAATGAGGTTAAATAACCACTTACATGATTTAATAAAACAATTAAATAATTTTTACGTCCTAATTCTGACATGGCAGGGCTACTAGACTTGGATTAGGAGGAGGAATCGATGCCCTCTGGGAAAAAGAGGGGTTATTCCTCTTTGACGAGGCATACAACGAGATCTATGATCGAAAAAGTGGGGCAAGTTTACCCATGGGAAATATGATAGATGTATCACCTATGCAAACATCTAGATGGGTGTATGTCTTATTAAAAAATGTGTTAAAAAGTAATAAGAATTTAACTCATTCTATAGAAGAATATTTGTATGCAGAAGAGGGTTTTTAAAAAACCTTTGGTGAAAAGAGATATTCTAACTATATCTCTCTGAAGGTGAAGAGCTCTCCAGAATTTGTGAACAAGGGTAAATTAACGAAAGAGGTGGAAAAAAGTAAAAGAAATCAGAAAGTTTGAAGGTTCGTAGCGGCATACCCATGTATATCTTGGGGAAGGATGTCTCACTAGACAAGGTTGCGAGCTTATCTATGAAGGCATTGGTGGGGAATTTCTTTTACATCAAGATTGCAAAAAACAAGATCAAATGGTGGATTTAGGATGTTTGGAAGCTGAAGGTTGGTTATTTCCCTCAGTATAGTCTTCTTTCCAATCACTGGATTATCTTCCATTTCTAGTCTGAAGAAGACCTAATAAAAATCCCTAAGATTCTATGCATTATGGATAGAGGCGTTTTAATGTTAAATAAATGGGAACCAGGTTTTAATCCCTATTTGGATTTGTTCAAGAAGAGATGTTTATGGATGTTGATGCTTGATTTTCCAATAAAGTTGCGGGTTTTAAATATTTTTAAGGATATAGGAGACTATGTGGGTTGATTTGTTTATTTTGATGAAAATTCTCTTAGATGGAATGGGGGATGGGTTGATTTGTTTATTTAGATGGAAAATTCTATGTGGATCGATTTGCGAAAAAATTGTTAGAGCACAAAGACCCGACCAAGGGCTCTTGGAGCATAGAGACTAGGCCAACGACTCTTAGAGCATAAATACTTGATTTGGGTGTTCCTCCATGATTTTCCTTTCATATAAATTGAGGGGGGTTGGGTGTGCCCCAAAAATGTTAACCTTAAAGAGGATAATATAGTCTATGAACCCCAATATCATCCTCCTCTAGGAAACAATGGTTGATCATGAGAACGCCAAAAATTTCTTCTTAAAATGTTGTCTGTCTTGGAATTGTGTGGCGACAGATTCTTTTGGACTCTCGGGGGGTTTGATTTTTGGATGGAACCATCGAAAGCGGATTTTAATGCCTTCCATGTCTCTACTAGTATAATTTTGGAAGGTCAGATAAAATAAGTCTCTTACCCTATAAAAATATTGAACTGTTATGGGCCATACAAAGACAGAGTTCCCTTTTGGCAACTTTTGGAAAACAATGGTTTCTTAAAGGAGGATAATATAATAATTGGAGGGCACCTTAGCTTAACTCTCTCTTCTAGGGATATTTTGGGGGACCGAGCAAGAATATATCCCCTCTCTAATTTTTTTTCCTCTTTGTTTACTTCAACAGGTTTATTTGATATTTTTCCAAGTCAGATCTTTCCAACATGGAGGAATGGACACAATGGACTAGAAGGAATTTAAAAAATACTATATTGTTTTCTTATGAATGAAGATATTTTGGGCAACTAGATCAGATATAGATCTTAGGTCATAAACTCCTTTCTATCAGATCATAACCCCATTTTCCTATAGTTTGAAGAATAAAAGGATACATTTCATTTCACTTTCAAATTTAATCATGCCTAGTTGATGGAGAATGATTTTAATTTTCTAGTAAGATCAAATTGGTTGTCAATGTCTTCTTGGTAAGATTCTTCAGTTATGAATCTGAAAGTGTCCAAGATAAAAAAAATTAAAAGAAGTTGTGGTTTCTTGGAAAAAAGAGAAAAGAAAAAAGATGTAGGTTGAATATAGTGATTTGGAGCATAAATTAATAGATTTTGTGAAAATATTTCCCTCACAAATCTTTCCTTCTAATGTAAAAGAGGAGACCATAACACTTGAAAAAAGAAAACATGAGATTCTCAAAGTAGAGGAAGAATCGTGGTGACTCAAGAGAAGGGTCATTTGGTTGAAAATTGGGGATAGGAATACAAAATATTTTCATAAATTTGAAAAGAATAGAAATAATTATAATAATATATGCGATGTCTTGGATTTAGAAGGGAATATTCAACATACACAGACTAGGATTAAAGCAGATTCTCTCAACTTCTATAGTTCTCTTTATAAAGAAAAGGTCAATGAAGATACTTTAACCCAACTTAATGTGTTAAAAGAAGTCCCAATAGTATTCACATATGAAGAAATCAATGAGGTTGGTAAGCATGTCACTCTTCAGGAGGTTGAGAAAATTGTAGAGTTAATTGCAAAGGACAAAATCCCAGGCCCAGATGCATGGACCCAAGAGACTTTCCACCACCTTTTTGATATTATGGGTAAATATCTGTTAAATGAAGTGGAAGAGACAAGATTTCTGGTAAGGCAAGTGCTTCACTAAATTCTACATTTCTAACTCTCATCCCGAAGGAGTCAAAATCATCTTCTTTTCATGAATATAGACCAATATATATATGTAACTTTGTCTACAAAGTTATTACTAAGATTAAAACCTCCAAGATCAAAGACAAATTGGCTTTATGTTGTTAGAGAACACAAGTATTTCAACAGAGGATGAAAACCTTAAGTAACCACTCACACAACTAGATCAAAGACCAACACACCAATGTTTTGACGTGGTAAAACCCATACGGGGAAACATCCACGACCCCAACCAATGCAACCACTTGGAGAAATTTATTGATGCAAAAGAAAAAGATTACAGAGAGATTTTACAAGAGATTTTATCATAATCGATCATCGGAAAATGAACCTCCATGCTCTTTAAATAGAGATCATGGACCAATTGGGTGTTAAGACATAGATCAATGACCGTTAAGATTGAGGAGAATATGAACTGTCAGATTACTGTATGTTGGGAACAGATCGTGACCGTCGGATTTTCTAACTACAAATGCATACTACTGCATACTAAAGAAACACACTTTTACCTAACGACACATTAGACCAAGTAGATCTTAACTAACTCCTAATTGTCTAAATATCCGGACATCCCCCTTAGGAACAAGTTGGGATAGTATTGAAGGATTTACAATAGTGACACAATAGGAGAAGGAAGGAGGAATTAGAGCCTATCCCCCCTTAATGACAACTTACTAAAATCCTAACATAGATCAAGGTTTGGAAAATTTCACTTATGTAAGAGACTTTGTGAAAATGTCTGCAACTTTGTAATGTACCTCTAATTACCACAGATTTTTTTTTTCAATGTGGTCCCAGTACGTGTGAGTATAAGACGTGGAGATGGTAGTTAAGGACTAGTTCTCACATCACCTTTTTAGGGATAACTATCGTTCCCATCTGAACAAACTCTTGATATAAGGCTCCCTTTTCCTTAATGGAATTCGATGAGTACAACAAACCTTAATCAAAATATAATGAGTAATCTGAACTATCTGCAATTCCATTTTCCCATGGATTGAGGTGGAATCAACTTTGGATATGGTCGAGAAAGTGTAATGAATCTTCTGCTAGAGCGTTTAAGGCGTTATGAAAACAACCCCTCAGGATTATAACGAGTTTAATGTGTCCCTCTAAAATCTTTCCACCTTACCCTAGCTACGGTACTACCATTAAGCATCATTAGACTAGTAGATGGGTGTTATAGGCTACCTTCTTCATTAGTCTTCTTTTGACATCGGCTCTGTGTAGTTCTTGTGATTATGATCGAGTTATCAAGCCTTCTTTGTAACTACTCAATGTTTAAGTTGTGGACTCATTCTGGAACAAAACGTTTTGGGCGGACCTCTTCCATTGGGACTCTGCATAAACAAGGTAAGAGCATCTTGTTAGTCACATTGGAAACCCTTTGTATTATAACAATTATTCTGGTTACGGAGTCATTCGACGCCAAGGTTGCTTGACAATATATAACTTGGATAATGGAAATCGTTATACATTTCATGAGGCCTTTGGTTTACCTTTCTTCAATGTTTTGGCCTTCAAGAATGTAAGGATGACCACTTACCTGAGGCCACTCTGAAACCTTAAATCCTTTCGTTAGTGATGCAGACCCCTGACCCTCGGGATGAGATCTGCACAGGATCGTTCTAAATCTGCCCTTGAGTCTAATTGACTCTTTGATTCCCCCACAGGAAATCCCACACAAACAATGGTGTTTTTTTTCCATAGGTCCTTATGAGTATGGCCACATGATCAAACACAAGGCATCACCCAAACCTCATGACCACAATAAAATCGCGCCCTTAGCCAAATCAGGACTTCAGGTTTCGTGATTTTGTGATTCCTGTTGTCGAGTTTTTCGGCTCTTCAACTCGCCGAAACCCAAAATTCCGAAACGATGAAATGTTTGGCCGTGTCCTCCTCCACAACTGTGTCACGTTTCATGAATTCAGGAATTTTGGAACAAAGAATTCTGACCACTCGTCTTCGAAAATGCTGAAATGTCGAATCCCGATGCGTTTAGAAAAGGCTGGATGTGCAACTGTTATGAACGGGATTTTTTCGTTGATTCGGGGTTTCGGACTTTGCGATTTCATGAATCCTGATGCTAGTCTCCCAGCTCTTCAACCTCCAAAACTTTGAAATGGTCAATGTTGTTTGACTCAACCTGGTGATGACTATGCGCCACCTGTCCACTCCGCTATTCTCTGTCTTTGACGTGGATTCTTGCCACTTGTTCCCTCAAGCTTCTCGGCTATTATTTAATAATTATAATTTAGGGGATTTATTTTTAATAAAATATTTTTTTATTAGATTCATGTTATTACAATGTGTTTTTATTAAATTTTATATTTGAATTTTATTAATCTATTTTGTTAATCAATGCATATTATTAAAAATCTCTTATTAAATTATTAAATTAAAGTCTCTACTTAAAGAATAAATCATTGTAGTGGGTTAGTGGGTTTTTTCAATTGCAAATAATTCAAAATGAATTATGTTGGAGGGAAAAAAATCTAAGCAAAGCAAAGAAGACTAGACATAATTGTAAAGATGCTAGAAAGCCTCTAAAAACAAAGTAGTAGAGAAAAACCAAGAATCTAAATCAACATTGTATAGATCCAATTTCAAGAAAAAGGCTTAAGAATTGTTTTTGACACAAGGAACCCAAACATGGAAATGTTGATTTTCACCTCACTAGGAAAAGATAGGGGTGTTTTTACTCCAAGGTTACTTGTTGCCATGAGAGCAGGCTACAAACTTGGTCACTCACAATGATTAGTTGAGGGTCATGCAATAAGGTGATAACCTTATTCTTCAGTGACCATTCACATCTCAATAAAGAGAAACAAATACTAGTTAATAGAGTTTCCACTATTGCACCACTTTTCCACTAAGCAAAGTTGGATACTTTAAGAAAGTGCAAATCATTGGACACTTGGAAATACAATTAAGTAGTTCTTGAAGGACATGAAATATATGGTACCCTTTAGAACATATACGATTGATTAAGCACTTGTTGATGATATTATTATTATGACAAGGGAGGACTTAAATGAGTGGTGGGAGATAGACAACATCATTTCATCCTTCTGCATAGCATCTGGACTAAAGGTAAATCAGTCCAAATCTATAGTTCTTCATGCAGGATTGTCAAGTAATGATCTTACTCCCTACAAAGATCTCCTTCCCTATTCATTTATAGAATTATCTGCAGGGTTTAAGTACATGGGCTATTAGTTAAAGACCAGAACTTACCAAGTCAAAGATTGGGACTGGCTCCTAACAAAAGTTATGAAGAGGATAGAGGAATGGTGCAATAGATGGCTTTCTTTGGGAGGTAGATATACACTGGTAAAATCTGTTTTAGAAGGACAACCAGTGTACTAGATGTCACTGGAATCCATTCCTCGTGTTGTTTTGAATCAAATTCGGAAATTGATGTTGAAGTTTCTTTGGAATGGTAGAAAAGACTCTCAAAAAATCCATTTATGTAGATGGGATCTACTTTCTAGACCCAAAAAATCCAGGGGGTGGGGGATCATAAATTTGACTTTATTCAATACGACTCTCAACACAAATTCATTATGGAGGGTCTTGACTCTATAGGGGATTTGGCACAAACTTATAAGAGATAAGTACTTAAATTTTTTTATAGTTATTGAATGGATAAGGTTGACTAACCATAAA
>ML813950.1:36856-73468 GCA_009831015.1 Picea engelmannii
AATCTCCTCTGGCAAGTCGTCCACTCTTGTGCTTGTCAGGACAATTCTCGGCTTCCTGACAACAAAGAATTGTGGATCCTCATCCTTCTCCAACTCTGTGAGAAGCTCTTTCCCACTCATGAGAAGTATCGTGCTGCTAACTTTTGGTTTCACCTCTTTATCTTTTATCGGCAGCAGTTTATGACTTCTTCCATCCTTCTCCAAGGTGTAAGTGTTCATCCTCCCATCATGAACGACATTTCTATCATACTGCCATGGTCTACCCAGCAGTATGTGGCATACATCCATGGGAATGACGTCACACAAAATCTCGTCATGATAATTCCCAATTTTAAATCTAACTAAGCACTGTTTAGTGACACTTACTCGGTGTCCTTTTTGTAACCACGAGACCTTATATGGACTCGGGTGCTTAGTTGTTTCCAGCTCCAGCTTTTCGACCATCTCAGCTGCAACGAGATTATCAGTGCTCCCGCTATCAATGATGACTTTGCATTTCCTGTCCTTGGTTGTACAAGCCGTTCTGAACAGTATGCTCCTCTGCACTGTGCTTTCCATCTCCTTTTTAGGCTTCAAAAGGATTTTATGCATTCCCGGCGACCTTCCGCTGTCTGCATCTTCGCTCTCAATGTCTCGCCTCAACGCCTCAGCGACGTGAGTTTTTCCTCTGTCCACCTTCCTCTCTGGACAGTATACGGCTTTATGACTGTCTTTACCACACGTGAAACATGTGATAAATCCTCCTCTGCCTCTTCCTCTACCTCGGGTATGAGGAAATGTATTTGCATCCGCATATCCTCCTTGCTGATCATCTTGCTGTCTCCTCGGTTCAGAAATTTGTTGTCTCTGCTGTGAGGTTCCACCTCTTTCAACTCTACCCTGAGGCCTCTTCCAATCCTCCTTGGGCTTTTGAATTTCTTTCTGGGCAACCGCCTTGCCTCTAGGCTGGCTTCTTCCTCGCCCTCGCTGTCCCTGCTTGCGGCTCAACTTTTCTTCGGCTTTTAGAGCCATTTGGTATGCATCCTCAACTGTGCGGATGGTAACCATGCTCAATTCATCCTGAATGTCATACCTGAGACCATTCAGATACCTCGCCACCTTGCCACCTTTTCGTCATCACTTTCCCGATGACCAGCTCGAATATTGAGCCTGTAGAATTCCTCGGTGTACTCCTTCACCGTCATCAACTTCTGCCTCAGGTTCTGCATGCGCCTGAACAGAGTGATCTGGTAGTCCCTCGGAATAAATTTCGCCTTCATCTTGGCGATCATCCGATCCCAGCTTTTGATCTTCTGTTTGACTTTGGAACGTCTGTCTGCCTGCAGCTCGTCCCACCATAAGGTTGCATGTCCCTTCAGCTTGGTGACATCATGTCTTACCTTCTTATCCTCTTCGATATCCTCATAATCGAAGTAGGTGTCGAGCGCTCGGATCCAATCCAGCAGCTCTTCTGCGTTTAGACTTCCCTCATAGACGGGAATGTTCATCTTCGTCTTCGAGCTCATCCTCGAAATGGCTTTGATTAACCTCTCAGTTGAAGCATCTTCTGCCGAGACTTCTTCGACGTCGTGTCCAGCTTCCTCTTCAATCTCAGGATCGCTGAACTCTCCTGCATCGGCTCCATGCCTCTGGGTGGTCTCCATATCTTTGAGTCTCGCTCTGAGATCTCATATCTGACGCTCCATCTTGGCATTACCTGCCGGCCTCCCCCTTCTTCAGGCATCCCTGTCTTCCCGATCAGGAGACTTCCTCTCTCTTCTGGGCGGCATTTTGAAATCTGCTCCCCTCTGCTACCTGAACAAAGAGAATTCCACAACCTCGCTCTGCTACCACTTGACGCAAGTCGTGAGTATCAGAGTACTTTCCTTTCTCCTTCCCTTCTCTCACCTGCAATATACAGACAAGACTTCAGGGCTCTGATACCACTTTGACGCAACCCGCCTCTCAGCGGCACGGTCGCTCCACCAGGACCTTCACTTTCTATGGCTCAAAGGGTTCAAGTCCCTCCTTATTCTCCTCAGGAATTCCTTACCCACAGGAACACTACCGCGCGGTTCTCCCTTGAGAAATCGGGAGATCAGACCTCGCGACTTCGCGAGTTCCGCAACCAGAAACTGGACTCTCAAATCCCCGAGACCCGACGCTCCTGGTCAACGTTGTCTCTTTCTCAGTATATCGGGACCTCGCGCTATCGTGACTCGCGACTAGCGTCTCTATGCCACCGAGTTCTCAACCTCCGAGATCTGAAGTGCCAAGATGCCGATGGCCCGGGATCTCGCAACCTCACGCACTCGTCCTTCCCGAGATCAAACTTGAGGCCTCCAGCTCCTGAGATCTGATATCCTGAGATCACCTGTCACCTCCTCCGATTTCAACATACCCCATGCAAGACATTCCGGGACGTCGTATTTTGCGTTCTCGTGACCTCGCTCTACGAGAAACAGACATCTTCCATCGTGAGCTTCCGATACATCTGACTCACAAGTCAGGTCACGATCTTCGTGATTTCTCCATGACAATTCAAGTCATCGATTCTCTTCCTCTTGAAGAGTTCCTCCATTCACCACCTTTGTCCTGTGTGAACTCCACCCGGTTCTACTTCCACAGTGAACAAGGCGTTATCCCTCCTGAGCTTTTACTAACTCAGACTTCTTCAGAGATTTCTCGAATACACTCCCTGTACTTGGTCTTCAACCACTCCTAAAAGTGATGAAGTTTTTTGGGTCCTGTGCACTCGCGCTTGCAACAGATTCGCCTTCCCTTCTCAGACTTGCTACTAAGTCTTCACGTCCAACCTGCACTCACCTGCACGACTTGAACAATCCCAATTTAACCCAGGTAACAGAGAACAAAGGTTCAACTACTTAGCCTCCTCGACACACTCTATGCGGAGGTATTCAACTGCACTCGATGCAGGAATCTCCTGGCCTAAGCAGAGAAACAATTGAAACTCATTCCTTCATTCTCTCAGTTTTTGAACCTGATATGCAATCACATAAGCAGCATATAATAGATAAGCATAAAAGGAAGCAAACATGCAAAGGCATAATATCAACAACACACAGAGATCAAACACATCCATGGAATTGATTCAGGGCTTTTCCTATTAATTCAATATCTGTACATGGAGGTTTCTGCACAAGCTCTCTACTTTGCTCTCTTCTTGCTCTCAATTGATAATGCTTCATGAATACTATGTTACAATGATACAAGGGAGGGTGTCTATACTCTGTTTTCCCTCTCGAAAGGTGACTGTCTAATCTACAGTTAATTCCTATCTACCTACATTAAAACTAAATAAATGCCTCATCTACCTAAGGACGAGAGCTTATCCGCTCAAGGTCCGTTATATATACAAAGTGTGCTTCATCACATCAACATATTAATGTTTGGCGCAGCCATATTCCAATGTTTCAAAATGTGAATGCTGGCGCTGTCCAGCTGTTCCTTTGCCTCCACGCGCTGGCTCGCTTGATGAGTGAGCGATGCTCCTGCATCATATTTCTGGTAACTTAACTCTTCCTGACCCTTTTAATCCATTCTGGCAAAAAAAAAAATTCCTGGGCGTAACAGCTTGATACTCTTTGTACTTCCCTGCACTCTCGTAAATGGATGAGACAATATTTTTCTTTTCTGCATCTCGAATTCGTTCTCTGGGCATGACTGATGTCCAGAACCTTTACCTTATAGAAACCCCTTTCTTCTCTGTTGGCGTTGGATTGTTAACCTCTTGGGAATTGATCCTTCCTCCTGCGTGGATTTTAGTTATTACTGATAATTACCACGACTTAGATCTCACTCGTCCTGCCAGAACGAGAAGCTCTTTTCTATTCACTGCAGCTGTATTCGTGCCTTGGGCTGTATGGCCCCTTCCCTGCAAATTCAAGCTCATCCTTGGATGTGCATTGGTGAAACGCGAAATGCTTGAGTTGGACTGTGTAACCCTTGATTGCACCCACGATTTCGGCAGCTAACACGTGAATTCGTTGCCAGGCTGTTGTAACGTGCATGCCCTGGAAACCCCGTCTCACTCTTTGTTAAATGGAGATACAGTTCGACGCTGTTATGGAAACCTTGTCAGTCGTGGGGGGTATTCGAAGACCGCCTGTCAGACGTCAGATTGGGTCCCCTCTTTATCGCCAGCAAGTTACCTGGAGATAAACGCCTGGCTGTCACTACTGCATGGTAGCGTGATTGCCGGTTTTAGGTGTCCCGATCATATTAGGTTTATGCTATTTTTAAATAGGGAGACTTTTTAATTACTTCTATTTTAATCGTTGTCATGTTAACCATTGATATGATTATATGCGTGTCTTCCTAAATATGATGCCACATTGTCTTTTGAATATGATGTTTTTATAATTATGATGTTAGCTTTAAATAGTATTACCTTTAAACGTTATCGTGGTTAAAGCATTGATTTTAATATGTGTGTGGCATTTTAATTTGATGTTACAATGCCTTTCTTAAATATGATGATATTTTTAATTATGAGGCCATCCTTAAATGCTTTTACCTTTCAACAATGCCATGTTTTAACATTGTTATTTATATGCTGTCATTCTAATTATGATGTTACATTGTTATTCTTTTGTTACAAATGTGATGTTAGTATTGTATATTTGCAATAGGGTAAGGGTGTTGTCTTTTAGTGAAAAGTTTACCAACATTTTACTGTATTGAGAAATGTAAATGGAATATCCTCACCTTAGACAAATGCTAGGCAGCCCTGTTAACCCAGGAACGTAAGGACGTTGTTGTTTCTTTACAATGATGTGGTAGTATCATGTAATGGTGAGGTTAATTCATTATAATGACATTAAAGTCTTTTATATTTCAACACAAGGGTGGATATTAAGTTCTTTTATATTATCATCTAATTATAACCTGTATATTCAAAGGTGTTGAATCACTCCTTTCCTTGTATTAAAAACAACAATTCGTCAAATTGCAACTTCTTTCACTAGCACATGATCTTATTTCAATGATAATACCTTGGAACCAATCTAGATAATATAATCGTTATTCTTCTTTATTTACTCCTGTGGTATTGTAAACATTTGCCAAATGTAAAAATTACTCGGAGTTAGTAAATGAGGGTTGTTGATTCATTTGATTAATGTTGAACTAGGGGTGTTCGTTGTCGAAGCCATTATTTTCGTGCGCCTTCCATAAAGAACGTCGTCGTCCTTGTTTTTTATGTTGTACTTGATAGTATTCAGTTGGTTGCTTGGTCGGTTGTGTCGGGTGGGATATAGACACCTCCTTGTAGCCCTAGCATTTATGTCCATGTGTGTGATTTTTTTTTTCTGCGTAAAGAATCCAGTGTCGTATCAAGAGTCTCGGGCTGTTTAAAGGCACAGTTTCCACTCTTGCGACACACTCTAAGCTATATCAGTAGTCTCGGGCTGTTTAAAGGCACAGTTACACTACTCCGACTCCCTAAAAGATTTACTAGTTTCTGCCTGAGCAGTCGGCCAGGAGCCTATCTAATCTTCTTTCGAGAAGACATAAGACTAAAAGCCCTGCTTTTCTGTGCAGAAATAGTAAACTCTATTGTTGGATTCTCCATCTGTGACTGTACTATACTTAACACCTGGTGTCATTTTCTGCTTACAGCTGCTTGTTGTATGCCTTATGTTTAGGGGCATTTATTGCTTGTTGTCACTGTGATATGTCGGGGTCGTCTTGTTGTGTTCGTCTTGCTTGCATCTTGTTCTAGTTTGGGTTACTAGTTTTTGCTTGAGCAGTCGGCCAGGAGCCTGTCTAATCTTCTTACGAGAAGACATAAGACTAAACGCCCTGCTTTCCTGTGTAGAAATAGTAACCATAACACCATGGATTCTTCCCTCGGTGCTCTTACTGTGCACCCCCCGTATGTCTTAATGTTTGTGTTGTGTGCCTTATGCCTATGGTCATGTATTGTTGCTATTACTCGTTGTGTGCCGTCAGTTTCCTTGTGATGAAATTTGTGGTTGCATCGTGTTGGTTGTCGAGTGGCGACGTAGAGTCAAGGGTGTTTGTTACTTCTACACGTGCGCACACACCAAAAAAAAAAAAAAATTTGCACCTGTTTTCAGAGTTGATGTCGTAACCTGGAGGATGTTACAATTGCCTAGGACACACTATTGAAGAAAGGTGTGAAAACTCATTCATTGTATATGGAATTTAGTTGAAAATCCATAATGAATGAGACATATTATTGAAGAAAGTTGTGCAAACTCATTCACTATATCTAGAATTTGGTTAGTACCAATATTGACTAGGATATAAACTTAGTGGGTATATGTATTGAGTGGGACATATTAAATTTGGTTGGTAGATCGATAGTCTAAATAAGATGTTATTCATGGGATTTAAAAACGGGTCTCTACTAACAAAACCTATGAATCTCACTATAACCTCCCGCTTTGGTGCACTGAGCCAACTTATTCTTTGAGAACACTTGCTCGCAAATGATCTAGATTATTATGCTATTAAAACTTTTGACTTTGATTATGATGCGTTATGGGTTGATGACATGTTGTTTTACTACATTGACATAGACAGGTGCTATTGACTCAGTTTTACTGAGTATGTAGGGTTTTGGACCTTGACGACGTTGGGGCATTGACGGAA
This sequence comes from Picea engelmannii, assembly GCA_009831015.1. Lineage (NCBI taxonomy): Eukaryota > Viridiplantae > Streptophyta > Pinopsida > Pinales > Pinaceae > Picea > Picea engelmannii. Next base: position 43,475 of record ML813950.1, read on the forward strand.
CCCCTTGCACTCCAGATCGATTCAGGGAGTGTGCCATTGGGGTTTGATTTCTTTACTGTGATTTTAGTGCATCTGACTAGATGATATGATATGTATATGTTCTGACATGGTTTATTGATGATGCAGGATGACGATAGCTTGCAGACCAGACTCACATATGGAGTAAAGGACTCACACATTACTACCAGAGATGTTTAGGGAGAGGTGTGGACAGTAGCCCTGCCATAACCTACTAGCACTCCCCTCGTGGCTCGAACTGTAGGTTAACGATTACCTAGTTCGAGAGGACCCATGATGACGTGAGGACAAACTGCGATAGTCGCTCATGATGATTCTAAGGGGTGCACAATAAGGCGGGGGCCTTATTCCTTTGAAGCCCTTAGTCTCTCACAAGTTCACCTAGTGGAGTGTTGACTCCAGGGGCTATTGATGTCTACCAAATTAGTCAAGAGGCGAGTGGCACCCTTGGAGCACGTAGTGCATCCTGAAGGTCACGTCACGCAAAGGAATAGATGAGGCGTGTGGCACCCTTGGAGCACCTAGTGCGTCCTGAAGGGCACATCGTGTTGTTGATGATAGAGGGATGAACCTAGATGGGCCTAATACAAATAACATGTTAATTAATTTTAAAACACTTTCCCTAATTAAATGTTGCCCAGTACAAAAATTAAGACCTAAGTCTAAATTATGCTAGTGGTTGAGCCTTGTCCTCAAAAAAAAAAATATAATAATAATAATAAAAATAAAAATGACTTAAATAATAATTTTGACCTTCGTTAAATCTTGTAACATGAAGGGAGTAAGAAATTAAGTTATGCATAAAAATAAAATCTGTGGTGATAAATGTAAAAAGAGGAATTAATTATTTTATCTTTTTGATATTTAAAAAAAAAAAAAAATACTAATTAAATGATAAAAGGGAAAAGGGGTTAAATTCCACACTTTCCTTTTTGAGTTCTAATTAAAAGGGGAAAGAGGGAAAATCTTAAAATTTAGGAAACTAGGAAAAGAGATAACATAAAAGGGGAAAAAGGGGGGCTTAAGGGAAAAAGCGTAAGTCAACTTAGTAAAGAATCTATGATTTAAGATCCTTCTAATTTTAAAATGAATTAGCAACTTCATAATAGGGAAAGCCTTTAAAACCTGTAAGGGAATTTGGGGACACCTAGGAGTGATTCTAGGATTAACTCTAGGTGGGTGAGGGAAATAAGATAATTAATTAATTAAAGAAACTAAGTAATGGAAGAATGTAGGGGATGGGTGACACTTGTACGGAGAAGAATTTTTAGAAATTTATTTTTAAAACTTTAATTAAATGAGATTTTAGGAAAGAAAGGAAGATTGAAACTCTATATACTGAAGGAGGAAGAAGGATGAAGGACCATATTCTGTTTACGTAACGTTACGCTGCAGAAATATCGACTTGATTGATTTACTTGTGGGAGTTGGGATACCCAGCTGGGAGAGGAGTGGTAGCTCGGCCTTGCGAGGTGAGCTGGGAGCTAGAAAAAATCTTTGGATAATGTGTGTGGCCCCTTTGCAGATCAGGGGGCTAAGGGGGAAGAAGAGTACCCCTAGCCTTGGCTGGAAGGTATTGGTGAAGTCTCGACGGTCGATGAGCAGGAGCTGCATGGAGCGCACGGGAAGTCATTCAGAGCTGGGGAACAGGCCATAGTACACCTTCTTTGTTGAATGGTAGATTGTTGTAGGTTTTATGATTGGATCTTCATGTTGATTATGTAAGTAGACTGTATGTTTAGATTGATAACTGAAATTTTTCTTAGCCTAGGTCTTGGGTTGTCGTCTCCTATGGCCTTGTTTTCTCACAGGTTACAACTTCCCTGTGTGTTAATTGTGACCTTGAGGTTGTGTAGCCTTCATCCTTAGTTCACCATTCCTCGCCTGAGCATTCGGCCAGGAGCTTGATCTATGGTCGTCGCCTTAGTGTTAAAAGACCTATGGATCTCAACGCCCTACTTTCCTGTGCGAGGATGGTGAAGTGAAGGTGAACCTATCATCCATGTACCTTTGTGGATGTCCTTGCCAGATTGATGACTTGTGTCCTTTAGCACGACCTCTACGTATGGTTTATTTTGCTTCCTTGTTGTTTATTTTTGCACTTTGACTGATAGAATCCCTAAGATCCCTTGAACTAGTTATCCTTATGGCCCAGGTGTTCTCCTACTGTTGTCAACATCTTTATGTTGGTATCCCAATATGTGAAAATCATTTAACTTCTATATGCGTTGGTTTCATGTAGATTGACTTGTTTTTATTCTGCTACATTGTCATTATGTAATGGAGGTAAAAACCTTACCTCTACGATGGTAATTTTGAAATGGATGAAAGAAAAAACATATATGTTACTCTGTTATTTTAAATAGTTAATCGATAAAAAAGGGATATCACTTCTGTGTTGGTCATTATGTAATGGTTTTAAGATCTACCTCAGCGATAGTAAATATGTGACACATGGAAAGCGTTGCCTCTGCGCTAGGATGAATGATGTTTGTGTGTTATCTAGAGATGGAATTGTTTTACCCTAAGTTAATATGTATTACAGTGAGGAATGTGTTTTATCTTGACAGGAGTGTTCTCGTTGTACTCTGCATTCCTCCTTATGGATCAGTGTTATCCTTCTTCTAGATTCCCTACGGTTATATTCCCTTATCCACGTTCTTCCTAGAAGATTTTACCCAACTTCCTTCATCTAAAAATTATCATGAGAGTCTTAAATACCTCTGCGAATTTTTTTTTCTCTTTGCTTTGTGTTTTCCCTTATCTGAGTTTCGTTTTCAAATAGCGTTTTAGGACGGTTCAGGCTCTGTGCCTTCCCTTGTCCCCATTATTTGGGACTACCATGAATGCTGGAAGTGGGGCGAATCTAGACTAGATTCAAATGATGATTTTTTAAGCTGGGCAGTCCTTGTTTTAGCTTCTGTGTGACTGGAATCTTTGCCAAATGAGCCTTGTCTCGCAGCTAACAAAAACCCATAGGTGCGATAGCATTACTGTTTTGAGCGTGCATGCATGCCATATGAATTTAAGGGGCAGTTTTGGTAGTCACTGCACAAGAAACACCCCTACGGTGAGTGCGTGACGTCCTGGTGGTGGTCATGAGGTCTAAATGATAGTAAGTTTTATATTGATGAAATGACAGTGTGAAAAATAGTAAAACTTTTAATTGTTAGTTAAAACAACAGTGGAAATGATAGTTGTTTTGGCATAAAATCTTAAAATGGCAGTTACGCCAATGACAATCAATTTTTATCTGAGCCTTAACTTTTAGACCACCGTAAATATAGTTTCAATGGTAGATTGCAATGGCAGTAATTTATAGTTTTCATGTTGGGCCATGAATAAATTACTCAATGTCCTTATTAAGTCAACTGCTTTTTTATCTTAAATATTCTTAAAGGATGTATAAGTTCTGGATTTACATTGAAGTGAGATTCAAAGTTATTCTTATCTTTAGATTTTAATTATGGGAGCACTAAGGTGTAACTATGTGTAGGATGCGACTTGTATGGATTAGTCGTTGCTGCGATCTACCTTACCTGACAACTTATGTGCTAGACTATTATTTTACAGCATTCCTCCATTACCTGTTAGCAATGATGATTTGTGGCAGAACATAGTATTATTAATTTCAAGGTGCACTTGTTTAGCTTGTTGATACTTAACTCACAATTATATCATGTATATATTGTCTATGATTCAAATTTATTTAAATGACAACGATATAATATGTTTAGTGTAGCAATATCATTGCTGGAAGGCTATCATCTAATAGACTTAGTTGTACCATTGAATGTGATACCAATGTTCCTCCTAAGTAAAATACTTTGGTTCTCTTTACATATTATTAAAAAGGATATAAGATTTTATTGGAGGCGAGATTTCAAGTTAAATTTATCATTAGATTCTAATGTCAGATATGTCATTTTTTATGTTAAATAAAATACCTTTTTAATTATTCTTGAAAACCTTTAAGATTTGGATTTTTATTAGAAGTATGTAGTCAAAGTTATACCTTCATTAGACAATTCTTTCATTAATTCCCTTACTATAACATTTAGAGCGTAAGTGTGTATAATATGCTACCCTATATAAGATAACATAGTTTTCCTATATGGGCGTAAATAAAACATTTCAATGTCTAATTTATGTAAACAACTATATTAAGGTCGACTATAAACATTCTTGAAGGATTTATGAAATTTTGATTTTTAGTGGGAGAAGGTGTCCTGGACGATCTTGATGTTGTCATTAACTTAATCGGCTTGTACTTGTTGTTTGGGAGGGGATGTAGACACCTCCTTGTTCCTCAGAACAATCGCCAACCCTGAGACATTAAATGGTCAAAATCAATGGGAACCTGGGCTTGAGCATTGCTTATGTGTCCTGGAGGTCCTAACCATTGCAGGGTAGGACGGGTAGGTAGTCAGTCTTATTTTTCGTCGGTTGATTGTCATTCATTACTTCCAAATGATTGATGTGTGTCTTAGGTCGTTATGTTGTTGTCACAGTTGCATAAGTCATGTTCGTCATCATGTTGCGACGCAGAGTGTAATGTCTTTAGTACCCTTGTACACACGCACACACAGAAAAAAAAAAAGAAAAAAAAAATTGCACTTGTTATGAGAGGTTTGTTGTCGTACGAAATGGGAGGTCTATTACATATGGTATCAGAGCGGCTTCAACCTGTGACTTGGGATCGCTACGGATTTCGTTGATATGATTGATTATACTATTGTTGATCGAATTGACTTATGTGCGTGTAGGTAATCATGGTTAGAGGACGCCGTGGAGGTAGACGACGGGGTGCTAGGGGAGGAGGTGTGACGCCTCTAGTAGCATCCACAAATGAGGGGTCTAACCCCTAGGGAGACGATTAGGTTCTCGAACAGGAGAAGATAGTAGTTGGCGATGTAGTTAGAATGATGAGATCTTTTTAGTGCATGTCCGAGGCATTGATCAGTTGTTTGGACAGAGGTGAGGCCAGGGCGCTGACACCCACTGAGGTTCCACCACGCGCTCCGATCGGTACTGGTAGCATTCACCGTGAACTCGAGAAGGTCAAATTTCCTGATTTATTTGGTGCCCCAGACGATGCAGTCGCTGAGGCATGGTTGGAGAACATAGCGATGTGCTTTTCACTTTACGATTATACCTCCAACATGAAGGTCTGCATGGAGGTCTTTCAACTGAAGGGGAGAACTCTTCTATGGTGGAAGATACTCCTACCATAGTTGAACATGGCCATCAAAGACGTGTCATGGGAACTGTTCAAAGAACGGTTCCAAGAGAGATACCTTTCAGAGGAATTCATTGAGTGTCAGCTCAATGATCTCAACGCCTTACGATAGGGAGTTCGTATAGTGCTCGAATACGAAGCCCATTTTATGGAGCTGCTTCGGTATGCTCCGCACCTTAACACTAAGAAACTTAAGTCAATAGGTTTGTGTTCGGCCTTAACGATAGCCTACATGAAAAGGTTAGGATTTTGATGCCTCAAACCTTGCATGATGCCATCCAGAAGGCCCTCATAGCAGAGGAGGATCTTATCAGTGGTGTTAGACGAGGACTCCAGCGAGACCAGCAGGGCAGGTGTCATCTAGAGTAGAGCAGCATCAAACACCAACCAAACATACGTCGGGATATCGTGGCCTCCAGAGGGGATCCACTTTCACTGCACCTCATCGACCGAAGCCTCAACAATGGACACCTTATTGGGGACCACAACATCAGCAACAACAGTTTAGGCCTATCCAATAGAACAGACCAAGATTTTAGGCTGGTGGGTCGTCATCTTCCACTTCGGGTACCAGGACTACTGGGCTGAAGAAGGGGTGTTGGACGTGTGGGGAAACACACTACCAGTGTGATTGCCTTGTGGAGAGGACCAGAGTGTCTGGATTAGCTAGACCCACTTCCATTGGAGATATGGGCAAAGCCCATCAGATTCATGCAGTGGTGAATAATCACCAGGTAGAGCATCGGTCGACTGTGCTTGAGATGAAAAGTATCGTCGCTTACCAGACCCTTAGTATTTTGATAGATCCCGGTGCTACTGAGAGTTTCATTTCTAGTGTAGCGCTAAAAAGGATTAAGGTAAAGGCAGTCGAACAAGACAAGTTTATCTTCATGGAGATGGCTTCAGGAGCCAAACAGAAGGTTGGAGGAAAGGTTACTAGCTCTATCCTTAACCTGGGAGAGTTTGTCACAAGGGCCAACCTGTACGTCATGATCCTAGGATCTTATGATGTCATGATTGGTATGGATTGGTTGGAATTGCATGAGGCAATACTCAATTGTAAGACGAAATGATTGAGCTTGGTCGATGACGAGGGAAAGAGACGTGTGATTGGAGGCTGGAACTAGGGAGTTTCCCTGAGGTTCATCTCTTCCTTTCAACTTCAGAGGGGTGCAAGCTTTATGCGATCCTTGTGTTAAATGAGAAGGGAGTAGCGGAAGGTTTAGAACACCTTCTGGTGGTGAGAGAGTTTGCATATGTGTTTCCGGAGGAGTTACCTGGGATGTTGCTGAAGAGGGAATTGGAGTTTACCATAGACCTAAAAACAGGGATGGAACCGATAGAAAGAACGCCTTATCCAATGTCGACTCTGGAGTTACAAGAGATGAAAATGCAACTGAAGGAGTTGTTGGACCTTGGTCTGATATGTTCTAGTGTGTCACCATGGGGTGCACCTGCTATTTTCATACAAAAGAAGGATGGGTCGTGGAGGCTCTTCATTGACTATCGTCAACTGAACAAGGCCATGATCAAGAATCAGTATCCACTGTTGAGAATTGATGACCTGTTCAATCAAATGAAGGGTGCGACGATGTTCTCCAAGATCGATTTGTGATCAGGGTATCACCAGTTATGGATCAAGGAGGATGACGTCCCTAATACTGCCTTTAAGATGAGGTTTGGACATTATGAGTTTACTTTTTTACCGTTTGGACTACCAAACACCCCAAGGATATTTATGAGTTTGATGAACAGGGTGTTCTGCGAGTACTTGGACAAGTTCGTCCAAATGTTCATTGACGATATTTTGATTTACTCTCAGACGATGGAGGAGCATGACAAGCACTTGCACTTGGTACTACAATGTCTGCAACAACACAAATTGTATAGGAAGTTGTTCAAATGCTCTTTTTATCAATCGAAGATTCACTACTTAGGGCATGTCATCTCCGGCGAAGGCATCGTCATGGATCCAGCCAAGGTCAAGGCTATTATGGAATGGCCTACGTCGATGAATGTCCTAAAAGTGCGTAGCTTCATGGGTTTAGTAGGATACTATTGCTGGTTCATTGAGGGGTTTTTGAAGATAGCAAGTCCGATCATGGAATTGTAGAAGAAAAACAAGAAGTTTGTTTGGACCAAGAAATGTGCGGAAGAATTTTAGAGGCTCAAGAATTTGTTGACAACAACACCAATACTAAAGGTCTAAGACATGGACGCAGACTTCTTGGCATTCATTTACACATCCAAGTATTTCTTAGGAGGAGTCTTGATGCAAGACAGATGAGTGATCACTTACATTTCGAGGAAACTGAGAAGGCATGAGGAGAACTATGAGATGCATGATTTGGAGTTATTAGCCATTGTATATGCCTTGAAGCTTTGGAGACACTACCTTGTTGGACAAAAATTTGAACTAAGGACTGACCATTGTGGACTACAACACATATTTATGCAAAGTGACCTGAACGCACGACAACGGTGTTGGTCAGAATTTCTTAGCAAGTACGACTTCAATATTAATTACATAAAAGGAACAATGAACTGAGTGGCGGATGCATTGAGTCAGAGACCATGCATCTTTTTGGTGTTGCCTCTTCAGACGAATCTGCGTGAAAAGATTCTAACTTTACAATGTGATGATGACTGGTACAAAGAGGTCGAGGGTTTTATCGGAAAAAACACCATGATGGTACCACGATTTGAGGGATTTTCATTTGATAGAGATGGCTTATTGAGGTTTAAAAGTCAGATCTATGTACCACCAAATGATGAGTTGAGGATGTTGATCCTAAGCAAGGCTCATAGAGAAGTATATATGGCTCACCTGGGAGTCACGAAGATGAGGGCAGACCTTAAACCCTTATTCTTCTGGAAGGGAATGAAGGCAGACATAGTCAGCTATGTGGCCAGATGTCTAGAATGTCAATAGGTAAAGGCTGAACATAGACACCCAACAGGATTACTACAACCACATGCTATTCCAGAATCAAAATGGGAAGTTATCTCGATGGATTTTATTGTTGAATTGCCACTAACAGCAAGGATACATGACTCAACTTTTGTAGTAGTAGACACTCTAATGAACAGTGCTCACTTTATTCCTGTGCGTATGACGTATCAGGCACCCGACATAGCTAGAGTTTTCATCAGTGAGATTGTGAGGCTGCATGGTGTGCCTAAGAGGATTATAGCCGATCAAGGATCGGTGTTTACTGGACGATTTTGGATGAGTTTCCAAGAGGCGTTGGAAACCCAACTTAAATCTAGTACTACATATCACCCAGAGACTGACGGACAAACCGAAGGAATCAACCAAACCGTGGAGGACATTTTGCGCATGTACGTGATGGAACAATAAAAGCGTTGGGAAGAATTCTTGCCACTAATGGATTTCACTTACAACAACAATTACCAGAGCACCATTAAGATGGTGCCCTTCAAGTTTCTTTACGGGTGACCATGTCAGACACCCTTGAGTTGGGATCGGCTTGAGGATAGGGTCCTGGTGGGACCAGAAGTCATCCAAGAAATGGAGGAGTAAATGAAAACAATAAGACAAAAGATTAAAGAAGTGCAAGATTGACAAAATAGTTATGCCGATGCCCATCATGTCAACTGTAGTTACGAGGTCAGCGATCGAGTCTTCTTGCAGGTTAAACCGCATAAGAGTTTGATCAAGTTTGGGAAGGGAGAGAAAATATCTCCTAGGTTCGTGGGACCTTTCAAGATTGTGGAGAGAAAGGGGCCCATGGCCTATTGACTAGCCTTGCCTTATTCTTTGAGGCGTATACATGATGTTTTTCATGTATCTATTTTGAGACATTATATTAGTGATCCTACACATGTTATTGACATGAGTTCCTTGCAGGTATTAGACGAGGGGGCGCTCACACCTGAGCCAATCCACATCTTGTATCATCATGTTTGACAGCTATGACGTCGAATGGTAGATCAGGTCAAGGTCCAGTGGGACAATTATAGTCCGCACTCGGTGACCTGGGAGGACGCATATGATATGCATCAACAGTTTCCATTTTTGTTTGATAGATAGTCATATGATACTGTGATACACTCTATTTTAGCATATATCCTGTGAAACTTTAGGATGAAGTTTAGACCAAGAGGGGGTGTATGTAACATCCCGCTCTGGCACACTGAGTGAACTTATTCTTTGAGGACACTTGCTCACAAGTGATCCAGATTATTATTCTATTAAAACTTTTGACTTTGATTATGATTCGTTATGGGTTGATGACATCTTGTTTTACTACATTGACATAGACAGGTGCTATTGACTCGGTTTCACTGAGTATGCAAGGTTTTGGACCTTGACGATTCAGGGGCATCGACGAAACCCCTTGGACTCTAGATCAAGTCAAGGAGTGTGTCATTGGGGTTTGATTGCTTTACTGTGATTTTAGTGCATCTGACTGGATGATATGATATGGATATGTTTTGACATGATTTGTTGATGATGCAGGCTGACGATAGCTTGCCAATTAGACTCACATATGGAGTAAAGGGGTCAAACATGACTACCAGAAATGTTGAGGGAGTGGTGTGGACAACAACCTTGCCACAACCTACTAGCACTCCCACCGTAGCTCAAACTATAGGTTAACAATTACCTAGTTCGAGCGGACCCACGATGCCATGAGGGAAGACTGCGACAGTCGCTCACGATGATTCAAAGGGCACGTAATAAGGAGAGGGCCTTATTCCTTAGAATCCCTTAGTCTCCCATCAGTTCACCTGGTGGAGTGTTGACTCCAGGGGTTATTGATGTCTACCAAATCAGTCAAGAGGCGAGTGGCACCCTTGGAGCATGTAGTGCATCTTGAAGGGCACATCGCGCAGAGGAACAAATGAGGCATGTGGCACCCTTGGAGCACCTAGTATGTCCTGAAGGGAACATCACATTGTTGATGATAGCTTGAAGAACCTAGATGGTCCTAAGACAAATAACATGTTAAGTAATTTTAAAACACTTTCCCTAATTAAATGTCGCCCAATATGAAAATTAAGGCTTAAGTTTAAATTACGCTAGTGGTTGAACCTTGTATTCTCAAAAAAAAAATATAATAATAATAATAAAAATAAAAATGACTTAAATAATAATTTTGACCTTCGTTAAATCTTGTAACATGAAGGGAGTAAGAAATTAAGTTATGCATAAAAATAAAATCTGTGGTGATAAATGTAAAAAGGGGAATTAATTATTTTATCTTTTTGATATTTACAAAAAANAATTCCACACCTACCTTTTTTAGTTCTAATTAAAAGGGGAAAGAGGGAAAATCTTAAAATTTAGGAAACTAGGAAAAGAGGTAACATAAAAAGGGGAAAAGGGGGACTTAAGGGAAAAAGCGTAAGTCAACTTAGTAAAGAATCTGCCATTTAAGAGCCTTCTACTTTTAAACTGAATTAGCAACTTCATAATAGGGAAAGCCTTTAAAACCTGTAAGGGAATTTGGGGACACCTAGGAGTGATTCTAGGAGTGATTCTAGGTGGGTGAGGGAAATAAGATAATTAATTAATTAAAGAAACTAAATAATGGAGGAATGTAGGGGATGGGTGACACTTGTACAGAGAAGAATTTTTAGGAATTTATTTTTAAAAATTTAATTAAATGATATTTTAGGAAAGAAAGGAAGATCAAAACTCTATATACTGAAGGAGAAAGGAGGATGAAGGAACATATTCTGTTTGTGTAACATTACGCTATAGAAATATCGACTTGAATGATTTACTTGTGGGAGTTGGGATACCCATCTTGGAGAGGAGTGGTAGCTTGGCCTTGAGAGCCGAGATGGGAGCTAGATGAAATCTCTGGATAGTATTTGTGGCTGCTTTGTGGCTCAGGGGGCTAAGGGGGAAGAAGAGTACCCCTAGCGTTGGCTGGGAGGTACCGGTGATGTCTCGACAGTCGATGAGCGGGAGCTGCCCAAAGCATGCAGGAAGTCATTCAGAGCGGGCGAACAGTCCACGGTACACCTTCTTTGTTGAATGGTAGATTGTTGTAGGTTTTATGATTGGATCTGCATGTTGATTATGTAAGTAGATTGGATGTTTAGATTGATAGCTGAAATTTTTCTTAGCCTAGCTCTTTTGTTGTCAGCTCCTATGGCCTTGTTTTCTCGCATGTCGGTACCACCCTGTGTGTTGATTGTGACCTTGAGGTTGTGTAGCCTTTGTCCCTAGCTCACCAGTTCTTGCCTGAGTAGTCGGCCAAGAGCTTGATCTACGGTCGTCGCCTTAGCGTTAAAAGACCTATGGATCTCAACACCCTGCTTTCTTGTGTGAGGATGGTGAAGTGAAGGCGAACCTATCAACCGTCTACCTCTGTGGATGTCCTTGCTAGATTGATGACTTGCGTCCTTCAGAACGGACTCTGTGTATGGTTTATTTTTCTTCCTTATTGTTTATTTTTGCACTTTGACTGATAGAATCCTTGAGATCCCTTTGACTAGTTATCCTTATGGCCTAGGCGTTCTCTTATTGTTATCAGCATCTTTATGTTGGTATCCCAAGATGTCAAAAGCATTTAACTTCTATCTGCGTTGGTTTCATGTAGATTGACTTGTTTTTATTCTTCTGCATTGTCATTATGTAATGGAGGTAAAAACCTTACCTCTGCGATGGTAATTTTGAAACGGATGAAAAAAAAAACATATATATTACTCAGCTATTTTAAATAGTTAATGGATAAAAAAGGGTTATCACTTCCGTGTTGGTCATTATGTAATGGTTGTAATATCTACCTCAACGATAGTAAATATGTGACACATGGAAATTGTTGCCTCTGCCCTAGGATGAATGATGTTTGCGTGTTATCTAGAGATGGAATTGTTTTACCCCGAGTCAATATGTAGTACAGTGAGGAATGTGTTTTATCTTGACAGGAGTGTTATCATTGTACTCTGCATTCCTCCTTGTGGATCAGCATTATCCTTCTTCTAGATTCCCTGCGGTTATATTCCCTTATCCATGTTCTTCCCAGAAGATTTTACCCAACTTCCTTCATCTAAAAATTATCATGAGAGTCTTAAATACCTTTGCAAAAATTTTGTGCTCTTTGTTATGTGTTTTCCCTTGTCTAAGTTTCGTTTTCCCATAGCATTTTAGGAGGGTTCAGGCTCTGCGCCTTCCCTTGTCCCCATGATTTGGGACTGCCACGAATGCTAGAAGTGGGGTGAATCTAGACTAGATTCCACTGATGATTTGTTAAGCTAGGGAGTCCATGTTTTACCTTTTGCGTGACTGGCATCTTTACCGAATGAGCCTTGTCTCGCGGCTAACAGAAACCCATAGGTGTGATAGCATTACTATTTTGAGCATGCATGCATCCCATACAAATTTAAGGGGCATTTTTGGTAGGCACTGCACAAGCAACACCCCTACGACGATTGCGTGATGTCTTGGTGGTGGACATGAGATCTAAATGACAGTAAATTTTATATTGATGAAATGACAGTGTGAAAAGCAGTAAAACTTTTATTTTTTAGTTGAAACGACAATGGAAATGACAATTGTTTTGGCAGAAAATCTTAAAATGGAAGTTACGCCAATGACAGTCAATTTTTATCTGAGCCTTAACTTTTAGACCATCGTAAATATAGTTTCAATGGCAGACTACAATGGCAATAATTTATAGTTTTCATGTTGGGCATAAATAAATTACTCAAGGTCCTTATTAAGTCAACTGTTTTTTTTATCTTAAATATTCTTAATGGATGTATAAGTTCTGGATTTACATTGAAGCGAGATTCGAAGTTATTCTTATCTTTAGATTTTAATTATGGGAGCACTAAGGTGTAACTATGTGTAGTATGTGACTTGTATGGATTAGTCATTGTTGCAATCTACCTTACATGACAACTTATGTGCTGGACTATTATTTTACAACATTCCTCCATTACTTGTTGGCAATGATGAATTGTTGCAAAACATAGTATTATTAATTTCAAGGTGCACTTGTTTATCTTGTTGATACTTAACTCACAATTATATCATGTATATACTGTCTGTGATTTCAATTTATTTAAATGACAATGATATAATATGTTTAGTGCAACAATATCATTGCTGGAAGGCTATCCTCTAATAGACTTAGTTGTATCGTTGAATGCGATACCAATGTTCGTCCTAAGTAAAATAATTTGGTTATCTTTACATATTATTAAAAAGGATATAAGATTTTATTGGAGGTGAGATTTCAACTTAAATTATCATTAGATTCTAATGTCAGATATGTCATTTTTTATGTTAAATAAAATACCTTTTTAATTATTTTTGAAAACCTTTAAGATTTGGATTTTTATTGGAAGTATGTAGTCAAAGTTATACCTTCATTAGACAATTCTTTCATTAGATTCCCTTACTGTAACATTTAGAGTGTAAGTGTGTATAATATGCTACCTTATATAAGATAACATAGATTTCCCGTATGGGCGTAAATAAAACATTTCAATGTCTAATTTATGTAAAAGACTATATTAAGGTCAACTATAAACATTCTTGAAGGATTTATGAAATTTTGATTTTTAGTGGGAGAAGGTGTCCTAGACGATCTTGATGTTGTCATTAGCTCAATTGGCTTGGACTTGTTGTTTGGGAGGGGATGTAGACACCTCCTTGTTCCTCAGAATAGTTGCCAGCGCTGAGACCTTAAATGGTCAAAATCAATGGGAACCTGAGATTGAGCGTTGCTTATGTGTCCCGGAGGTCCTAACCATTGCAGGGTAGGACGGGCGGGTAGTCAATCTTATTTTTCGTCGGTTGATTGTCGTTCATTGCTTCCAAATTCTTGATGTGTGTCTTAGGTAGTTATGTTGTTGTCGCATTTGCATGCATCATTTTCATCATCGTGTTGTGACACAGAGTATAATGTCTTTATTACCCTTGTACACAAGCACACACAAAAAAAAAAATTGAAAAAAACAATTGCACTTGTTATGAGAGGTTTGTTGTCATACGAAACGAGAGGTCTGTTACATTCACCAATTAACAAAATCCATGTTGATAGTGCTATCCCTCATCTTAAATTAGTAAAAACTAAAACTAAATGTAAGAATGAAATTTATACTACAATATCTTTTATGATTTACTAGTCAAAAAGTCTAAACATCTTTTCCTCAACACTTTATTAAAATACTATGTTTCTTCAACCAATAACCTTGAGTAAAAACTAAAAGTAAATGTAAAATAAAATTTGTACTACAATATGTTTTATGATTTACCACTCAAAAAAATTCCAAACTTCTTTTCCTCAACACTTTATTAAAATACTTTGTTTTTGCAACCAATAACCTTGATTTTGCATGTTTTTGAGTTGCATTATAAGTCCAAAGTTACATCTATAATAGTGCTCATAGGATGTTAGTATGATTATATAAACATAGAAACCTATGTATGAACATCAATTAAAATATGTGATCAATAAAATCTATATAGACATTATTAGAAAAGTCCTTAGTAACATTTACCAAAATATCTTTAATGAAAAATAAGAATAAATTATAAAAATTACAGACTCTCTAGAATTGTTAAATCTAGATACCAATTAAACATCTAAAACAATAATAATAGCAAATAACAAATATTGATAATAATAACAAATATTAATAGGAGTATATTGATTTATAAAACAAGGCACTATTATTACCCATAAAATTAAAATCCCCCCATTTTCATTTTTATTTTTCACAGATAGGTGCACTCATGCAAATAGAACATTTACACTTAGAATCAAGTGTATGTCTTAATTGACTTTGACAAATATACTTCATTCGTATTTTATTAATTAAAGATTTCCAAATTTAATGTTGTAAGTTAGACATAAAATTATTCAACTTCCAAAATGTATTATGTTGATCAATAAATTAAACTTAATTAATATGATCCAAAAAAATTAGTTATTCAATTAAATCAAATTTGATCTTTATTATAATTTTTTTAATAATAATTAAAAAACAATTCTCCATATATAATTAATCCAATTATCCAAATGAGGTTAAGTAACCATCTACGTGATTTAATAAAACATACATAATTAATCCAATTAGCCAAATGAGGTTAAATAACCACTTACATGATTTAATAAAACAATCGAATAATTTTTACGACCTAATTCTGACATGGTAGGGCTACTAGACTTGGATTAGGAAGAGGAATCGATGCCCTCTGTAAAAAAGAGGGGTTATTCCTCTTTGACGAGGCATACAACGAGATCTATGATCGAAAAAGTGGGGCAAGTTTACCCATGGGAAATATGATAGATGTATCACCCATGCAAACATCTAGATGGGTGTATGTCTTATTAAAAAATGTGTTAAAAAGTAATAAGTATTTAACTCATTCTATAGAAGGATATTTGTATGCAGAAGAGGGTTTCTAAAAAACCTTTGGTGAAAAGAGGTATTCTAACTATATCTCCTTGAAGGTGAAGAGCTCTCCAGAATTTGTGAACAAGGGTAAATTAACGAAAGAGGTGGAAAAAAGTAAAAGAAATCAGAAAGATTGAAGGTTTGTAGCGGCATACCCGTGTATATCTTGGGGAGGGATGTCTCACTAGATAAGGTTGCGAGCTTATCTATGAAGGCATTGGTGGGGAATGTCTTTTAAATCAAGATGGCAATTTAAACAAGCTGAAACGGTGGATTTAGGATGTTTGGAAGCCGAAGGTTGGTTATTTCCCTTAGTATAGTCTTCTTTCCAACCATTGGATTATCTTCCATTTTGAGTTTGAAGAATACCTAATAAAAATCCGTGAGACTCCATGGATTATGGATAGAGGCATTTTAATGTTAAAGAAATGGGAACCAATTTTTAATCCCTATTTGGATTTGTTCAAGAAGAGATGTTTATGGATGTTGATGCCTGATTTTCCAATAGAGTTGTGGGTTTTAAATATTTTTAAGGATATAGGAGACTATGTGGGTCGATTTGTTTATTTTGATGAAAATTCTCTTAGATTGAATGGGGGATGGGTCGATTTGTTTATTTAGATGGAAAATTCTATGTGGGTCGATTTGCAAAAAAATTGTTAGAGCACAGAGACCCAACCAAGGGCTCTTGGAGCATAGAGACTAGGCCAACGACTCTTAGAGCATAAATACTTCATTTGGGGGTTCCTCCATGATTTTCCTTTCATATAACTTGAGGGGGGTTGGGTGTGCCCAAAAAATGTTAACCATAAAGAGGATAATATAGTCTATGAACCCCAATATCATCCTCCTCTAGGAAACAATGGTTGATCGCGAGAATGCCAAAAATTTCTTCTTAAAATGTTGTTTGTCTTGGAATTGTGTGGCGACAGATTCTTTTGGACTCTCGGGGGGTTTGATTTCTAGATGGAACCATCAAAAGCGGATTTTCATGCCTTCCATGTCTCTTCTAGTATAATTTTGGAAGGCCAGATAAAATAAGTCTCTTACCCTATAAAAATATTGAACTGTTATGGGCCATACAAAGACAGAGTTCCCTTTTGGAAACCTTTGGAGAAAAATGGTTTCTTAAAGGATGATAATATAATAATTGGAGGGAACCTTAGCTTAACTCTCTCTTCTAGGGATATTTGGGGGGACCGAGCAAGATCATATCCCCTCTCTAATTTTTTTTCCTCTTTGTTTACTTCAGTAGGTTTATTTGATATTTTTCCAAGTCAAATCTTTCCAACATGGAGGAATGGACACAATGGACCAGAAGGAATTTAAAAAATACTATATTGTTTTCTTAGGAATGAAGATCTTTTGGGGAACTAGATCAGATATAGATGTTGGGTCATAAACTCCTTTCTATCAGATCATAACCATGTTTGCCTATAGTTTGAAGAAAAAAAGGATACATTTCAATTCACTTTCAAATTTAATCATGCCTAGTTGATAGAGAATGATTTTAATTTTCTAGTAAGATAAAATTGGTTGTCAAAGTCTTCTTAGTAAGATTCTTTAGCTATGAATCTGAAAGTGTCCAAGATAAAAAAAAATTAAAAGAAGTTGTGGTTTCTTGGAAAAAAGAGAAAAGAAAAAAGATGCAGGTTGAATATAGTGATTTGGAGCATAAATTAATAAATTTTGTGAAAATATTTCCCTCACAAATCTTTCCTTCTGATGTAAAAGAGGAGATCATAACACTTGAAAAAAGAAAACATGATATTCTCAAAGTAGAGGAAGAGTCATGGCGACTCAAGAGAAAGGTCATTTGTGTAACAACCTCCTCGTTACGGCAACTACTCTAATAACAGGTGCAATTTTTTTTTTTTTGTGTTTAAGGTGTGTGCGCGCAGGTAGAAGTAACAAACACACTTGACTCTACGTCGCCACTCAACAACCAACAAGACACATCCACGATGCTCAACACAAGAAGACTGAAGGCACACAACGAGTAAATGCAACATTATACGACCATAGGCATAAGGCGCACAACACAAACATTAAAGACCTACTAGGGGTGCACAGTAAGAACACAGAGGGAAGGATCCATGGTGTTAGGGTTACTATTTGTGCATAGGAAAGCAGGGCATTTAGTCTTAAGTCTTCTCGAAAGAAGATTAGACAGGCTCCTGGCCAACTGCTTAGGCAGAAACTAGTAACCCGACCTAGAACAAGACGCAAGCAAGTTGAACACAACAAGACGACCCCGACATAACATAGTGACAACAAGCAATAACACCCCTAGACATAAGGCGTACAACTAGAAGTTGTAAGCAAAAACGACACCAGGTGTTAAGCACAGTACAGTCACAGATGGAAGAATCCAACAGTAGAGTTTACTATTTCTGCACAGAAAAGTAGGGCTTTTAGTCTTATGTCTTCTTGAAAGAAGATTAGATAGGCTCTTGGCCGACTGCTCAGGTAGAAACTAGTAACCCGACCTAGAACAAGACGCAAGCAAGACCAAGAAATAAAATGTTTACAACCACGTACAACAACACTAAGGAACAACCACGAAATCCATGGAATATGGAAGTTTTAAGGGCTCCGACAACAACCATCCATAATCGACCCATGCAACTAGCTAAAACCACCAGATCCATAATCCAAGGATTCAAAACAAGCATAGGATGGAGGTTCCTTACACATAAATACACATTATAAACATAAGTTCTCCATAGATGTTAAATTCACTCCAAGTGACATCCAATAGCTAGGTGATGGCCTTTAAACCACCTACTGGTAACCCTATGTGAGGGATTTTAACCCACCTACTCCTAATCCTAGAATGATACAACCTTTATTTCAATTTTGTATTCATGGTCGAAGATAGGAAATACTTTCTCTCTTGAAATAAAGGATATGTTTAATACCATTTATTTATAGACTTATCTACCTATGATAAATCTGTCAAATAAGTTTAATACCCCTTTTTATTTTTGTTTTTATTTATTTTTACATTTCACCATTATTCCATAGATCCAAGGTTGTTTTTGTTTTTCATGGCAGCATTAGAATATAATCCAAAGTCCATTTTAATTATAATATATATTTATAGAATTAACCAATATTGAAAGGTGAAGTAATTTACATCATATAAATCATAATTTATAGTAAAGAATCAATTACAAAAATTTAATAAGTTAAAAAAAAGGGGTTGTCATAGAACTAACTTCTATATGAGAAAATAAATATCGAATTAGAATAAGTCAATAAATCAAGAAATTAAACCTCCGGCGAGAGTTATCGCTGCCTGTGAGATGGGAATAGTTAGTGTCTGAAATATTTTAAATATGCGCTGTATTGACCGAATAAAGCGAGTATATCGTTTCATGCGACAAAGGGGTGGAGCTATAGAGGGACAATCGAAAAGCGGGTCCAGTATCAATCAGTAATAAGTTATGCATAGCATCGTCTCAGGGTTGGCGAGAGACTGAGAAGGGGCATGGCCAATGCACAGGTGTAAGAATCCATCGGGAGTGGCAAAAAGGATGCTGTCAATTACGACAGGCACGCCAGGTTTGGAGCCACCCGTGGCTGAGAGCTGGCAGGGGCGAAATGTTACAGTTTAACCAATAAAAACATGCATCGATATCGACGAAATATTATTATCAAAGGTTATTATATGACCAGGCTGTAGTTTAAGGAAGAATTAATGTCAGGAACGTTCAAGGCAGCCATTACTCATTAGCCTGAGTTAGCCGATTCTGGAAGGAAGGTTCACGAAGTCCCAGGGTCATAAATGTTGCAGCAGGGTCAAGGAAACTCGAAAAAACTGTTGCAGTCCGTGCAGGCATAATTAGTAGATAATTGCAGACTGCATTGAAGGATGGCGTACCAATAGATAGGTGTATCGAGCTAGCTGCAGTACGATAGGAATGCTACTATGCCGAGTTCATGGCCCAAACAATATACAGTTTGCGGGACATTGCACATTGTGTTAGGCGATATATATACATACTGATAGATCCCTACAATATCCCTACGTGTAAACCAATGTTGCATGCGTTCATAGTGATTCAATCGATGTAAATATAGTAAATAAAAACCAACTGATTTCTAAACAGAAAACAACAAACGTAAACCAATTCTACACAGTAACAGTGATTCCACGATGGATATACAGTAAACAATTATAATCAAATTCTAAACAGTAAACAATAAACAAAAAACTATTCTCAGTCGCCTAGGGTGCTACTCACACGCGGCCCAAACTCCTCCCACGGTCAGCCAAGATCGCGGCCTTACACCGTCAATGGGAAGCTATCCAGTCGCTGCCAATCCTAAGTTTAGGGGAAAAATTTCCGGAGATCCGTGGCCCCAAGGAAATGTAGAAGAGGGGGGGGGTCCAGCAGTTAAATTGCAGCGGTGAAGGATATCAGTTCAAGAAATCAGATAGGCAGGTGCTCACCATACGTAGACAAGGATTCTACAGGGTTGCTTCAACGCTCAGCCACAACTCGGTTCATCTTCGCAAGGTTAACCTCAGTCGCGATAATCAAATTCGGATATGGGGGAATACAATAAGCATTACAGAAGGCAATTTCTCCAACTTCAGGGTACCAACAAAATGTAAACAGAATACAATGGATGCCCAACGCCAGAATACCACGCATAAAGAAACCCAATGCCTACAAGAGTCATCACTTGTGCCAATGTACCCTTACCACCCATCATTATATGTAAAAGAAAATATGTCATTCTTTCACTTCGTCGGATAAGTAACAAACATGTCTCAATAATTGTCTTTAACAAATTTAAAAAAAAAGAAGCATAGCAGGAGAGCACCTCAACCAGAAGGGTTATTGAAATGTGCGCAGAGATGTTATCAGCCAAGGCATGAAGAGTATTTAGCCCGGTAAAAACGCACAGTGAAAGGAAGGGCAGCGCCATTAACTAACCTTTTTAAAACAATTACAGTTATAATTTCCGAAGTAAATATTATGCATTCTACTCTACCAATAAAATACCATACCGTTGCCTAGCGCCCGCCTCGATGATGTCCCACGCTCCTTGCCGCGTCCCGCGCTCTGTGCCACTCCCGTTCTCCGACCGTAGAGACCTCACCGGTACCTCCCAGCCAATCTCTAGGGGTACTATGCTTCCCCCTTAGCCCCCCGAGCCGCAAAGGGGCCACACAAGATCCAAAAATAAGACTAGCTTCTCAGCTCGCCTCTAAGGCTGAGCTACCACTCCAATACAACTGAGAATTTCCCAACTCCTCACAAGCAATCAGTCAAGCCACAATCCGGCAGCATAACGTTACGCTAACCGTTCATCCCCTTCTTCCTCCTTTTCCCCTTCTTTTGTAGAAATTTGAGACCCACCTACTTTCCCTAAATCATTATTAATTAGTTTTAATGAAAAATCCCCTAAAAATTCTATGTCGTATAACTGTCACTCATCCCCCGAGTTTCTCCAAAATTATTTTCTTTAAAAAAATTAAAAGACTCATTTCCCTCACCCCTCCTATAGTCGCTCCTAAAAGTACTCCTAGGGTTCCTAGATCCCCTCTCATGCTTTTAATAACATTCCTAAAATGAAGTTGTTGATTTTTAGTAACTTCTTAATTGTTGATTCCTTTTTGCTTTTTTTACCCTATGTTTCCTTTCTATCCTTTATTAAGTTTCCTTTATTACAAGTTTCCTTATTTCTATTAATTGTTCCTTTCCTTTATTTTATTTTATTTTATTTTATTTTATTTTATTTTTTATTTTTTTTTAAAACCCAAAAACATAAATGCACTTATTAAACCTTTCATTGTATTTCTAAAATCCTAACTTTTATACTCCCACACTTTAATAATTTTAATTCTTCTTTATAATTTAAAAGCCATGGGTTTCACTTAATTTATCTCCCTCATTACTTTACCCCCTTTAATTTTAAGAAGACTTTAACTAACACTTAGGAGGGTTTTAGTTTACGTCCTTAAGTTTATTTTTGGAGGGTCTTCTCTTAAGGCTAATCAAAACTTTATCTTAGAGATGTTTTAATTTTAGGTTTAGATTTGAACTGGGCGACAATTAATTTGGGGAGTGGTTTTAAGAATTTCATCAGACGTTAAGGTCTTAGGATCATCTAGGTTGTCTCATCATCATCATCAATGCGACGTGCCCTTCAAGACGCACTATGTGCTCCAAGGGTGCCACTCGCCTCGTTTGCTTCTGTTTCGCGACGTGCCCTTCAGGATGCACCACGTGCTCCAAGGGTGCCACTCGCCGACTTGTATTTCTTTGCGCAACGTGCCCTTCAGGATGCACCATGTGCTCCAAGGGTGCCACTCGCTGACTTAAAATATTGGTAGACATCTATAACCCCTGAAGTCAACACTCCGCCAGGTGAACTTGTGGGAGACTAAGGGCTCTAAGGAATAAGGCCCCCGCCTTATTGCGCACCCCTTAGAATCATCGTGAGCGACTGTCGCAGTCTGCCCTCATGGCATTGTGGATCCTCTCGAACTAGGTAATCGTTAACCTATAGTTCGAGCCATAGCGGGAGTGCTAATAGGTTGTGGCAGGGCTGCCGTCCACACCTCTCCCTCAACCTCTCTGGAAATCATGTGTGGCCCCTTTACTCCATATGTGAGTCTGGTAGGCAAGATATCATCAGCCTGCATCATCAACCATCGTGTCAGAACATGTCAACAACATATCATAGAATCAATATCATATCGTCAAAACAAAGCAATATCACCGTAAATGAATCAACGCAAATAGCACACTCCCTGACTCAATCCGGAGTGCAAGGGGGTTCCACCGATGCCTCTGCATCCTCAAGGTCCGAAACCCTACACACTCAATGAAACTGAGTTAGCAGCACCTGTCTAGATCAAAGTAGTAAAAACATCATGTCATCTATCTTAATGCATCATAATGAAGGGTAAATGTTTTATCATCATAAAAATCCAGATCACTTGCAAGCAAGTGTCCTCAAAGAATAAGTTTTATAAGTGCACCAGAGCGGGATGTTACATACACCCCCTCTTGGTATAAACTTTGTCTAGAAGTTTCTCAGTATAAATGACGAAATAAATGTACCACAATATCATAAGTACCACATTTATCATAAGTCTATCTATCAAACAAAAATGGAAACTGCTGGCGCATATCATATGCGTCCTCCCAGGTCGCCGAGTGCGGACTATAATTGTCCCACTGGACCTTGACCTGATCTACCATTCGACATCGTAACTGTTGAACGCGGTGATCTAAAATTCGGACTGGCTTAGCCATGAGCGCTCCCTCGTCCGATACCTACAAGGAACTCATGTCAATCATGTGTGTAGGATCACTAATATAATGTCTCAAAACAGATACATGAAAAACATCGTGCATATGCCTCAAAGAATCAGGCAAGGCTAGTCGGTAGGCCACGGGCCCATTTCTCTCCACAATATCGAAAGGTCCCACGAACCTAGGAGAGAGTTTAGCTCCCTTTCCAAACTTGATCGAACTCTTATGCGGTTTAACCCGCAAGAAGACTCGATCTTTGACCTCGTAACTACGGTCGACTCGGTGCGCATCGGCATAACTCTTCTGTCGATCCTGCACTTCTTTTATCCTTTTTATTATGGTTTGCATTTTCTCTTCCATTTCTTGGTTCGCTTCTGGTCCCACCAGGACCCTATCCTCAACCCGATCCCAACTCAAGGGCATTCGACACGGTCGCCCATAAAGGAACTCAAAAGGCGCCATCTTAATGGTGCTCTGGAAACTGTTGTTGTAAGCGAACTCTACTAGAGGCAAGAATTCCTCCCAACGCTTTTGTTTGTCCATCACGTACATGCACAACATGTCTTCCAAGGTTTGGTTTGTTCGTTCGGTCTGTCCGTCAATCTCTGGGTGATACGCAGTACTAAAGTTAACTTGAGTTCCCAAGGCCTCTTGTAAACTCATCCAAAATCATCCGGTAAACACCGATCCTCGATTGGATATAAACTTCTTAGGCACGCCATGCAGCCTCACAATCTCACTGATGAAAACTCTCGCTATGTCAGGTGCCTACTACGTCATACGCACAGTAATAAAGTGAGCACTTTTCGTCAGAGTGTCTACTACTACAAAAATCGAGTCGTGTCTCCTTGCCGTCAGTGGCAATCCAACGATAAAATCCATTGAAATAACTTCCCATTTTGATTCCAAAATGGCATGTGGTTGAAGTAATCCTGCCGGGTGTCTATGTTCAGCCTTTACCTGCTGACACTCGAGACATCTAGCCACAAAGTTGACTATGTCGGCCTTCATTCCCTTCCAGAAGAATAAGGGTTTAAGGTCTTCCCTCATCTTCGTAACTCCTGGGTGAGCCATCTAAACTGCTCTATGAGCCTCGCTCAGGATCAACATCCTCAACTCGTCGCTTGGCGGTACGTAAATCCGACTTCTAAACCTCAATAAACCATCGCTATCAAATGAATATCCCTCATATCGTGGTACCATCATTGTGTTTTTTCCCATAAAATCCTTGACTTCTTTGTACCAGTCATCGTCATGCTGTAAGGTGAGAATCTTCTCACGTAGATTCATCTAAAGAGGTAACACCGAAAAGATGCGTGGCCTCCGACTCAAAGCATCTGCCACTCGGTTCACTGTTCCCTTTATGTACGTAATCTCGAAGTCGTACTCGCTAAGCAATTCCGACCAACGTCGTTGTCGCGCGTTCAGGTCACTTTGCGTAAAAATGTGTTGTAGTCCACAATGATCAGTCTTTAATTCAAATTTTCATCCAACAAGGTAGTGTCTCCAAACCTTCAAGGCATATACAATGGCTAGTAACTCCAAATCATGCGTCGCGTAGTTCTCCTCATGCCTTCTCAGTTTTCTCGAAATGTAAGCAATCACTCATCCGTCTTGCATCAAGACTCTGCCTAACCCTTCCTTGGATGCGTCAGTGCATACCTAGAAGTCTGTGTCCATGTCAGGGACCTTTAGTATCGACGCTATTGTCAACAACTCCTTAAGCCTCCTAAATTCTTCCGCGCATTTCTCTGTCCAAACAAACTTCTTATTTTTCTTCTGCAATTCCGTGATCGGATTTGCTATCTTTGAAAATCCCACGACAAACCGTCGATAGTATCCTGCTAAACCCATAAAACTACGCACTTCTGTGACATTAGTCGGCGCAAGCCATTCCATAATAGCCTCAACCTTGGCTGGATCCATGGCGATACCTTCGCCGGAGATGACATGCCCTAAGTAGTGAATCCTCGATTGATGAAAAGAGAATTTGGACAGCTTCCCATATAATTTGTGTTCGTGTAAACATTGTAGTACCAAGTGCAAGTGCTCGTCATGCTCCTCCATCGTCCGAGAGTAGATCAGAATATCATCAATGAATACTTGGATGAACTTGTCCAAGTACTCACGGAACACCCCATTCATCAAACTCATTCATCAAACTCATGAATACCCGTGGGGTGTTTGTCAGTCCAAAAGGTAAAATAGTAAACTCATAATGTCCAAATCTCGTCTTAAAAGCGGTCTTAGGGATGTCATCCTCCTTGATCCGTAACTGGTGATACCCTGATTGCAAATCGATCTTGGAGAACACCGTCGCACCCTTCATTTGATCAAACAGATCGTCAATTATTGGTAAGGGATACTGATTCTTGATCGTATCCTTGTTCAGTTGATGGTAGTCAATGCAAAGCCTCCACGATCCATCCTTCTTTCGAATGAAAATAACCAGTGCACCCCACGGTGACACACTAGGACGTATCAATCCTAGGTCCAACAGCTCCTTCAATTTCATTTTCAACTCTTGCAACTCCGAGGTCGACATCCGATAAGGCGTTCTTGCTATCGGTTCGGTCCCCAGTTTCAGGTCTATGGTAAACTCCAGTTCTCTTTCTGGCGACATCCCAGGAAACTCCTCTGGAAGTACGTCCGCAAACTCCTTCACCACCGAAAGGTGTTCTAGACCTTCTGCTACTCCCTTTTCGTTTAGTGCAAGGATCGCATAAAGCTCGCACTCCTTGCGCATACTCTTCCATAACTGTAAGGAAGAGATGAACCTCAGGGACACTCCCTGGTTCCGTCGTACAATCACTCATCTCTGCCCTTCATCATCAACCAAGCTCAACCGTTTTGTCTTACAGTTGAGTATTGCCTCATGCAATTCCAACCAATCCATACCAATCACGACGTCATAAGACCCTAAGATCATGACGTACAAGTTGACCCTGGTGACAAACTCTCCCAAGTTAATGGCATGGCCCATAACATTTCCTCCAACCTTCTGTTTGGCTCCTGAAGCCATCTCTACGAAGCTAAACTCGTCATGTTCGACTGCCTTTACCTTAATCCTTTTTAGCGCTGCACCAGAAATGAAACTCTCACTAGCACCTGGGTCTATCAAAATACTAAGGGTCTAGTCAGCGACAGTACCTGTCGTCTCGAGCATAGTCGACCGGTGCTTTGCCTGGCGGTTATTCACCGCGGCATGAATCCGATGGGCCCTGCTCATATCTCCCACTGTAGTGGGTCCAGCTGATCCGGACGCCTGGTCCTCTCCACAGGACAGTCCCACTGGTAGTGTGGCTCCCCACATGTCCAACACCCCTTCTTCGGCCCAGTAGTCCTGGTACCCGAAGTAGAAGATGACTGCCCGCTGGCCTGAAACCCTGGTCTGTTCTGCTGAACAGGCCTAAACTGCTGCTGCTGCGGGCGACGCTGCTGCAAGTGTTGTGGTCCTCGATAAGGTTTCCGCTGCTGAGGTGGCGGTCATCGAGGTGTAGTGAATGTGGATCCCCTCTAGAAGCCACGATACGCTGACATATGTCTCGCTGGTGTCTACTGCTCCGGCGTACCAGATGAACCCTGCCCTGCAAGTCTCGCTAGAGTCCTGGTCTGACCCCCGCTGATAAGCTCCTCCTCTGCTATGAGGGCCTTTTGGATAGCGTCGTACAAGGTTTGAG
The DNA here is from genome assembly GCA_009831015.1 of Picea engelmannii. Lineage (NCBI taxonomy): Eukaryota > Viridiplantae > Streptophyta > Pinopsida > Pinales > Pinaceae > Picea > Picea engelmannii. Next base: position 70,081 of record ML813950.1, read on the forward strand.
GCATCAGAATCCTAACCTTTGCATGCAGGCTGTTGTTAAGGCCAAACACGAACCTGTTGACCTTGAGCTTCTCGGTGTTCAGGTGCGGAGCATACCGGAGCAGCTCCATAAAACGTGCCTCATACTCGGGCACTGTACGACCTCCCTATCATAAGGCGTTGAACTCATTGAGCTGACGCTCCATGAATTCCTCAAAAATATACCTCTCTCAGAACCGTTCCTCGAATAGTTCCCATGACACATCTTCAATGGCCATGTTTAGCTGCGGCAGGAGCGTCTTCCACCATAGAAGAGCGCTCCCCTTAAGTTGAAAGACCGCCATGCAGACCTTCATGTTGGAGGTGTAATCACGAAGTGCGAAGCACATCGCCATATTCTCCAACCAGGCCTCGGCGGCTGTGTCGTCCGGGGCACCAAGGAACTCGAGAAATTTCACCTTCTCGAGTTCACGGTGAATGCTACCAGTAACAGTCGGTGCGCGTGGTGGAATATCAGTAGGTGTCGGCGCCCTGGCCTCATCTCTGTCCAATTGGCTGATCAGCGCCTCGGACATGCGCTGAAAAGATCTCATCATCCCCACGACATCGGCAACTACGATCTGCTCCTGTCCAAGAACCTGCTCGCCTCCCTAGGGGTTAGACCCCTCAGGCGTGGATGTTGCTAGAGGCATCATGCCTCCTCCCCTAGCACCCCGTCGTCTGCCTCTGCGGTGTCCTCTAACCATGATTACCTACACACACACAATCAACTCAATCAGCAACAGAATAATCAAATATAATCATGTCAACGAAAGCCGTAGCGAATCCCAAGTCGTGGGTCGAACATGGCTCTGATACCATATGTAACAACCTCCTCGTTACGACAACTACTCTAATAACAGGTGCAATTTTTTTTTGTGTGTTTAAGGTGTGTGCGCGTGGGTAGAAGTAACAAACACACTTGACTCTACGTCGCCACTCGACAACCAACAAGACGCATCCACAATGCTCAACAAAAAAGAACTGAAGGCACACAACGAGTAACTGCAACATTATACGACCATAGGCATAAGGCGCACAACACAAACATTAAATACCTACTGGGGGTGCATAGGAAGAACACAGAGGGAAGGATCCATGGTGTTAGGGTTACTATTTCTGCACAGGAAAGCAGGGCGTTTAGTCTTATGTCTTCTCGAAAGAAGATTAGACAGGCTCCTAGCCGACTGCTCAGGCAGAAACTAGTAACCCGACCTAGAACAAGACGCAAGCAAGTCGAACACAACAAGACGACCTCGACATAACACAGTGACAACAAGCAATAACTCCCCTAGACATAAGGCGTACAACTAGCAACTGTAAGCAGAAGCGACACCAGGTGTTAAGCACAGTACAGTCACAGATGGAAGAATCCAACAGTAGAGTTTACTATTTCTGCACAGAAAAGCAGGGCTTTTAGTCTTATGTCTTCTCGAAAGAAGATTAGACAAGCTCCTGGCCGACTGCTCAGGCAGAAACTAGTAACCCGACCTAGAACAAGATGCAAGCAAGACCAAGAAATAAAATGTTTACAACCACATACAACAACACTAAGGAACAACCATGAACTCCATGGAATACGCAAGTCTGAAGGGCTCCGACAACAACCATCCATAATCGACCCATGCAACTAGCTAAAACCACCGGGTCCACAATCCAAGGATTCGAAACAAGCATAGGATGGAGGTTCCTTACACATAAATACCCATTATAAACATAAGTTCTCCATAGAAGTTAAATCCCCTCCAAGTGACATCCAATAGCTAGGTGATGGCCTTTAAACCATCTACTGGTAACCCTATGTGAGGGATTTTAACCCACCTACTCCTAATCCTAGAATGATACAACCTTTATTTCAATTTTGTATTCATGGTCGAAGATAGGAAATACTTTCTCTCTTGCAATAAAGGATATGTTTAATACCATTTATTTACAGACTTATCTACCTATGATAAATCTGTCAAATAAGTTTAATACCCCTTTTTATTTTTGTTTTTATTTATTTTTACATTTCACCATTATTCCATAGATCCAAGGTTGTTTTTGTTTTTCATGGCATCATTAGAATATAATCCGATGTCCATTTTAATTATAATATATATTTATAGAATTAACCAATATTGAATGGTGAAGTAATTTACATCATATAAATCATAATTTATAGTAAAGAATCAATTACAAAAAATTAATAAGTTAAAAAAAAGGGGTTGTCATAGAACTAACTTCTATATGAGAAAATAAATATCGAATTAGAATAAGTCAATAAATCAAGAAATTAAACCTCCGGCGAGAGTTATCGTTGTTTGTGAGATGGGAATAGATAGTGTTCGAAATATTTTAAATATGCGTTGTATTGATCGAATAAAGCGAGTATATTGTTTTGTGTGATAAAGGGGTGGAGTTGTAGAGGGCCAATCGACAAGCGGGTCCAGTATCAATCAGTAATAAGTTCTGCATAGCATCGTCTCAGGGTTGGCGAGAGACTGAGAAGGGGCATGGCCAACGCACAGGTGTAAGACTCCATCGGGAGTGGCAAAAAGGATGCTGTCAATTACTACAGGCACGCCAGGGTTGGAACCACCCGTGGCTGAGAGCTGGCAGGGGAAAAATGTTACAGTTTAACCAATAAATACATGCATCGATATCGACGGAATATTATTATCAAAGGTTATTATATGACCAGGCTGTAGTTTAAGGAAGAATCAATGTCAGGAACGTTCAAGGAAGCCATTACTCGTTAGCCTGAGTTAGCCGATTCTGAAAGGACAGTTCACGAAGTCCCAGGGTCATAAATGTTGCAGCAGGGTCAAGGAAACTCGAAAAAACTGTTGCAGTCCATGCAGGCATAATTAGTAGATAATTGCAGACTGCATTGAAAGATGGCGTACCAATAGATAGGTGTATCGAGCTAGCTGTTGTACGATAGGAATGCTGCTATGCCGAGTTCATGGCCCGAACAATATACAGTTTGCGGGATATTGCACATTGCGTTAGGCGATATATATACATACTGATAGATCCCTACAATATCCCTATGTGTAAACCAGTGTTGCATGCATTCAAAGTGATTCAATCGATGTAAATACAGTAAATAAAAACCAACCGATTTCTAAACAGAAAACAACAAACGTAAACCAATTCTACACAGTAACAGTGATTCCAGGATGGATATACTGTAAAAAATTATAATCAAATTCTAAACAGTAAACAATAAACATAAAACTATTCTCAGTTGCCTAGGGTGCTACTCACACGCGGCCCGAACTCCTCCCACGGTCAGCCAATATCGCGGCCTTACACAGTCAGTGGGTAGCTATCTAGTCGCTACCAATCCTAAGTTTAGGGGAAAACTTTTCAGAGATCTGTGGCCC